>JAODAL010010435.1:0-105188 GCA_025379985.1 Phyllomedusa bahiana | reverse complement strand
GTTGAATTCCAAACAAAGTCCACCTCATTCTACTTATGTGCTTCTGATTAGGTGATCACCTGAACCAAATCTAATCAATAAAGGAAAGTATAAAAAACACTGCTGTGGTTTTCACAATCCTCTTGCAATAGGACAAGCTGGATGGCAAAACAAGTGCTGGGAATAGGCCCAAAAGTAATTTGAATGAAAAAATAACTTTTACCATGCCAAAGGAGTTGAAAAGAAAACTCTTCCTGACTTAAAACATGATTCTTTGTTTCTAAAGAAATATGAACTTGTTTTCTTTGCATTATTTGGGGTTTCTGACAGCACTGCTTCTTTTTTATTATTTTGAAGATCTCTCATTTACTGCAAATAAATACCAAATTTTTTGCTTTGAATTTCAGAGACTTTGTCAGTTTTGTATAATAAAATAACAATGCACATTTTTCTCCAAAAATACATACCGCTGAAGAGAAAAATCAGAGAAACTGAAAATTTTGAATTGGTCTCTTAATTTTTTCCAGAGCTGTATTTGCTGTACAATATCAAAGCATAAATCTCACCCACCAATAGATAAGCTGCACCCTTTATTGCTAAACCTCAACCCCTTCAACGGGTGAGAACAAAGTATGACAGTATGAATGGGCTACGCCAGTTGTCGGACATGCTTTGTGGTCAATAGCTGTCAAAAACTCTTTTCTATAACTGTATAAACCCATTCGTACGTCCAAAATTGGGGCAATCTGTGGCAGAAACAAAACTTTTGAATGGGCCAAGTTTGCAGGGGGGCCAGAATCGTACAAAGGTGCCAAAGTTTGGTGCATAATTGTTGGACAAATTCATACCCATTTCAAAGGGGCATGGTTGAGACCCAATTTTGCCGCAGAACAGGACACATGTATAAAGTGCTGTTAGACACTTTTATTCGTACTGGTGCCTTCTAAATTTTCTACAGCTATTTAAAACCCGTGTGTCGAGACCAGGTTTCATAATGTAACAAGTTGTTTTCGTGCAAATTGCAACATAATTCTTGTGCAAGTTTGTTTTTAATAAACCTTACCCATGTATATTAAATCTAAATGAACATAGTAAATGTATTTATTCTATTATTGTTTCATCTGGTCTGTATAATTTTGTATATCTGTGGTATTTGTATTTTACTTTTGCCTACTGTAACGGACGGGTAGTGGATCCGCTGGACCACTGCAGGCGATGGTGGAAGCCCACGCCAGGGAACGGAATCTAAGTAGGTCCCGGTATTCACCAGAGCCCGCCGCAAAGTGGGATGGACTTGCTGCGGCGGGAGTCTACCAGGTCCCTTTCCCCTGGCGGGGCTTGCCTGCGGTGGCGGCCAAGGGTAGCGTCGTACAGATTCGTCAGCAGGCTCGTAGTCGGGGACAGGCAGGAAAGGTCAGGACAGGTGGCTCTATTTCGTGAACGTGGGGCAGGCAGAAGGTCAGGGGTGGCGGCAAGATTCCCTGGTCGGTAAAGGTAAGCAATGGGTACGGTACACGGGTAGACAAGACTAGGCTTTCCCGGGAAAGCTTTCTCCAGAGGAAAAACCACTAAGGATCCGGCGAGGGCCGCCAGGAAGAGGCCAGACTTAAATAGGAGCAGTGCCCGGCAATGACCAATTACCGGCGCACTGCCCCTTTAAATTCAAACTGCCGGCGCGTGCGCCCCTAGGGGCGGAGCTACGCACCAGGAGACGGAGCCCGACAGAGCAGGAGCGTGGCCGGGTAAGTGACTACAGACAGGGGCCAGGACACGAGCGGACCCCGATCCCGACGTGCGGGACGGGGCTCCGCTGGAAGCAGGAGCACGGGCGTGCTGCGACCCGGGCGTGGCGCAGGGGCGTCCGTTCAGTTTCCCCCCCCCCCTTGGGCCCCCCTGGGTCCCCCGGGGCCCCCCCCCTCTTACTGGTTTGAAAAAATTTTCCCGGGGGAGGGAAGGCTGGGGTTTTTAGGATATTCTCCTCCCTTCCCAAAAACCTTCTTTGGGGGACCGAACCCCTTCCCGGGTCCCCCCAGGAAAATCGTTTTCCCCTAGTTCCCCTTTCATGCCCAGAATCTCCTTGACCTCAAAGCTTTGGGGGAAGAAACAGCTATAGAGGGGGGAGGCAGACTTCTCGAGAAAAGGGTTTAAGGACCGGGGGGGTTTTAGTAATGAAAACGGGGAAAGATTTAGGGATTCTCATGGTAGGGGGGAGCCGGATTTTGGTAAAAAAACCGGTTTAATTTGGACTGAAAACCCTCGAATCCCAGGAAGCGGGGCCCCAATTTGTAGGAGGGCATTTTTAAGACGGAATATCTGGCCGACGCCAAAAACTTGTACCTGGGAGAAGACGGAGGAGGGATTTTTCCTTTGTGGCTTGGGTTTCTGCTGGAAGCCGAAGCAGAGACTGGCGGGTTTGGGACCAGAGGGTCTTCATGCCCTGAACCAGTGGTCCCCCGCTGGAACCTCGGAGGGGAGAGCCAGGGGAGGGTGGGCGGGGATGCAGACCGTATACAATGTAGGGGGGGAGGCCCCCCGGATTTTGAGTCTAGGGATTTTATACGGAAAACTCCGCCCATGGAAAAAGTTGGCCCAAATTGTCTTGGCTGCAGGCGAAGTGGCTGATAAAAACCCAAGACCTGGTTACCCTTCCACCTGGCATTCGTCTGAGGGTGGTAAGCAGATGAGAAGCCGGTTTACCTGGAGTTGGGGGAACCAGGGCAGCCCAAAACCCGGGAAAAAACTGACTCCCCGTCCGAGCGATTTGTGGGGAGTCCATGCAGACGGAACACATGATGGAAAATAGCCCCGCCAGGGGGGGGCGCGGCAGGCAGGCGAGGGACAAAAATGCGCATTTTGGAAAACCCATCTGGATCCCCCCAAATGAGGTGTTCCCAGCCGAAGGGGGGGAGATCGGTTATAAAGCCCATGAAATTTTGGTCCTGGTTGCGTTGGGATGGGGGGGGGTGTTTAGGCCTGCCGGCTTGTGGCGAGGGGGTCTTGTTCCGGGCACAGGAGTTACAGGACTGAAACGAAACCCCTTTACATCCTTTAGAGCTCTGGCCACCAATGAAAAAGGGATATAAAAAGGAATTTTTTTTGGGGACCGGGGATGACCGGCCACCAAGGGGCAATGTCCCTTTAAGATGGTTGCCCGGGGGGAGGGGGCGTAGTAGGTTTTTCCTGGGGGAACCTTCCCCAAAGGGGCAATGGCGCCCAGATAAAACGTTTGGGGGAATTATTGCTCTGGGGTAGTCTCCCCCCCCCCACATGGAGGCCCGGGGAGAGGGGTCCTTTTAATTTTTTGCGGGCAAAGTGGTTTTGGAAATCGAAACCCCGGGGGAAGAAGAGGACCCCCTTTAAAACCCGGGGTTGGGTTTTTAAAATCGTTGACCGTCTGGGGGTTTGGAGGTTTTTGTGGTTCCCAATGATGCAAAAGGGATGGCGGCCCCTCCAGTGATAAGCCACTCCTCCAAAGCCGTTGATGGCCAACAGCTCACGTGCCAAAGTGTTTGGTTCCCCCTTGGCCCAGGAGAAAGTTTGGAAAAGAAGCCAAGTTCGGCTTGCCCGTGGGGGGTTTTTGGTAAAACTGCTCCACCCCCACCCACGAGGCTTCCCCCTCCAAGGAAGGGTTCGCGGGGTCCGGCCGCGGAGGACAGATGCTGTGGTAAGGCAGCTTGGCTTTCAATGCCTCCCCAGTTCGGGGGCCGCTGCGTGGGTTAGGGTTCTTAGTAGCCACTTCGGAGCCACAAGGTAGAGAAAAAGGGGAATAAATTGGCGTAATAGTTTAAAAATCCCAGGAAGCCTGTATGGCCCGCAACCCCCTGGGCTGGCCACTGCAACCGGCGGGCGTTTTGCTGGATCCTCTGTAGGCTTGATAGAAATTTGTACCCCCAAAAAAGGAAGGGTGGTTTTGGGGGAAAAGGACTTCTCCAGCTTGGAAAAGGGATTTTTCTCGGGCCCTTTAAAACCTGGGCATGGCTATTGTGGGTTCAGGTCAGGAGAGTTTCACCCAAAATTTTCGTCCAGGTTTGACCCCCTCGCAGGTGTAGAGGAGTCCCTGAAGATGTCATTCACGAGCTCTGGAAGACGGCAGGCGCATTACACAGTCCACGAATGGGCATCACCAGGTACCTCAATGTGGCCGTCCATGGTTTTGCAAGGCAGTTTCTTTCATCGCCCTTGCCGGATTCTGACAAATTGTAGGACCCTCTTAGATCCAGCTTGGAAAATAATCCTCGCACCCCGCAGCCGGGTCAAATTAAGCTCCGTGATCAACGGCAACGGGTGACCGATTCATCACCGTGATCTTGTTCGGCCCCGGTAATCGATGTAGGGTCGGCAAGGTTTCCGTCCTTCTTTTCTACGTAGAAGAATCCCGCCCCCCGCGGGAGGTCAGAAGAGGGGACTTCCGTATAAACCCTTCTGAGGATTCTCACGAATGTACTGGAGGACATGGCTTGTGTCTCAGGAAACGGTTAAGAGGTAGACTCTGCCCCGAGGAAGGGCTGGTACTGGGGCAGCAGGTCAATTGGGCAATCTTAAGGACGATGTGGAGGCGGGTCTCCGCCCTGCTTCTCGGAGATGACATCAGCATATTCCTGATAAGGCGCGGGAAGGCCGCTAGAGGCTTAGTGGTACCGGCGAGAAGCGCAGGCACCGGGCGAGGTGCCAACAAACAGCAGAGGACCGGACACTCTGGGCACCATCGCAAGACTTCGCCGTCTGCCAGTCAAAGCACCGGGGCATGGCAGCCGCAGAAACGGAAAGACCCAATAGGATGGGCGAGGAAGACCGGTTAAAACATAGAACGACAGTCTTTTTTGTGAAGTGCCCCGACTTGAACGGACAATGGCCTCAGTACGGTAAACGCGACCTGGATCACGGAGGATCTCTCCACTGAACGGTAGGAAATGACAGAGGTTGTTTATTTTTTATTTACTCCAGTGGAACCACGGGGAAGGCATGTTGAGGACACAGGCAGCGTCCAAGAAGTTTCCAGCCTGAACCGGAGTCCAAGAATGCTGAAACTTGAAAGTGGGTCCCGGCCCGGTACTGAACAGGACCAGATATGTTCATGTTAAGGAGAGAGACAGCACACTCTTAGGGATGCATCCAACACCCTCTCCCTAGTGGCCTAGGACAACAGTTCTCCGGGACGCAGTGGACGGAAGCAGAAAACCCCTGAGGGATGATCAGTGCTGCCGCCAAGAGAGGTCACAAGGTTTTCCTTACACGCCGCGCTGATAGTTCTTGAGGAGACAAGGTGGGCTCTATCCACTTGCCTTGGCACTCTTCCCTCGGCTGGCTGGGAAGGAGCAGTGGAGGCCGAATAAGCACTGGTGCAAGACGAGGTAGACGGCGTGTACAAACTGGTTCCTGCTCTTGGCGGAGCTCCTCACGTCTCTCTGCAAGCCGGATGTCAATCCGGTTTCGCCAGGTGGTTTAGATCGCTTAAAGATAAGAGGAAGGTCCGGGCGGCGAGAGCATCCTTAATCTGGCCTTTCTTGAACGTGGCGCACAATGCTTGACATAGTTCCATGACAACTCCGATGCCTAGTGTGCGGAATTGCACGGAGTAGTCCCCACGGGGGAGTTCCTTGCTGCAGGTTCAACAGGGAGGTCTCGGCAGATGAAGGCACGAGCAGGTTCTGTCGAAGACACTCCGGAATTCTTGTTAAAATGTCACCACAATCGCCGTGACCGGGTCACCTCGGTCCCAGAGAGGAGTTGCCAGGCCAGGGCTTTACGGAGGGCGACTGACCCATGAAGGCCACCTTGGATCTTTCCGACAGAAAAACTGACCCTGTCAATGAGTTCCACATGCAGAGAGCACTGGGTGATGAAAGCCCCTGCAGGCCTTGAGTCCCCATCGAATTTAGCTCGGCATGGATTACGGAGACTTGCGGACCGGACTGGAGCGTCTGCCACGGGTGGAACCACCGCAGCGACTGCTGCTGATGAGTGGCGATGAACTGACTGCAATCAGAGAGGAGAGCTGCTCGAGCTGTTGCGCTTGTTGCGCGATCTGTTTGGACTGTTGACCACAACGGTGGTGATACTGGCGACACTTGGCAGAGACACCTCCGAGTGGACGGGGATATATGCGGATCCTACTGTAACGGACGGGTAGTGGTCCCTGGACCACTGCAGGCGATGGAGGAAGCCCACTCCCAGGGACACGAATCTAAGTAGGTCCCGGTATTCACCAGAGCACGCCGCAAAAGTGCGGAATGGACTTGACCTGCGGCAGGATATACCAGGTCATTTCCATGGAGGGGCTTGCTGCAGGTGGCGGCCAAGGGTAGGGTGTACAGATTCGACTGGCAGGCTCGTCAGTCGGGGACAGGCCAGGAGGTCAGGACACCCCCCCCACCCCCCCACCCCCCCCCCCCCCCCCCCCCCCCCCCCCCCCCCCCCCCCCTCCCCCCCCCCCCCCCCCCCCCCCCCCCCCCCCCCCCCCCCCCCCCCCCCCCCACCTGGTGGCTTCTTTCGTGAACGTGGACAGGCAGAAGGGCTGGCGGCATGATTAGTGAGTGGTTAACGTAAGCAACGGTACGGTAACGGTAGACAAGACTAGGCTTTCAGGAACGCTTTCTCCAGAGGAATACACACTAAGTATCCGGCGAGTGATTACAGGAAGAGGCCAGACTTAAATCAGGGAGCAGTGCACGCGAATGACCATTTACCGGCGCACTGCCCCTTTAAATTACAAACCTGCCGGCACGGACGGGTAAGTGACTACAGGCAGGGGCACGGGACACGAGCGGACCCGAGACAGACGTGCGGGGCGGGGCCTCTGCTGGATGCAGGAAGCACGGGCAGCCTGCGACCCGGGAAGTGGTTTGCAGGGCATCCGTGAACACCTGAGATTAGCACTTTTTTGGGCGTCATTTTAAAAAATTGTTTCTTGGTCTAAGACTTTCTTTGTTGCCCAAAGCAACCAATCAGAGCGCCCCTTTTATATCATAGAGTGCTCTGAAAAAATGAAAGGGGAGCTCTATGGGCAACAAAGAAGTCTTGGACCTAGACAGTTTTCAAACATTTGGCCCTTGGTCTTTTTAGACTTTGAGCAAAGCGATTTGTGGACTTAAGGAAACCTAAACATTCATAGCTAATCTGTCAACTATTGCGTAGTTGACATAGTAAATAATGACTCTCTATTCCTTTCCTGAGTTGCATACCTTTTGAGTTTCTAAACAAGAATCAATTTGTGCATTTGCTTTGTGTGTGTTAATATTGCTTGAAAACTGGATGTTCTATTCAACAGAATATGTTACGTTACCCATTTATGTATTGTTGATAAATATACACAACTTCAACTGAAAAAGAAACAATTTAATCTATTTGAGCCTTCCTACAAACTAATGCTGTAATACTGAGCATTTGTCCCTAGATTTATTTTTTATTGAGTCCCACCTCTAACCATTTAGCCCAATCCACACCCAAGCATACACAATCACACCAGCTATCTCCAGCAGATCAGAACCAAAACAACTCTACAGAGTGGCACCTTATTTAGAGCTGCAGGATGTAGGAGCAGTCAGCTGGGAATACGTGTTCCACAGTGTGATGTGCTTATCGAGCAACACAGTGGTGAGAGAGACCATTCACATGGTGCCAGTCCTGATCTAATCTATCATCTACACTATGTGGAAGTATGTGGTCATGCCTCTTAATTTTTAAGGCCAGATATTTCAGCCACATCCATTAAATGGCTGCGTGTTTGATTTTATGCATCTATTCAATCTGTAGAGACAAACAATGGTAGTAATTTAGGTCACACTGAAGAGCTCAGTGATGTTACACATGATCCTGGCATAGGCTGCCACTTTTACTACAAGTGAAATTTCTGATGTAGTACATTTTCTTAGCCCACTATAAGGCACAGTTCACACGGCTTATTGCCAACGTAATTGCGGGACGGATTTCGCCCCGCAATTATGCCGGCTGCCATGCAGCGGGGGCGGGGTTCTGGCAGCTCACCGGCCCCATAGACATTCATTATTCACGGCGCGTACACGCCGTAAATAATTGACATGTCACTCTATGAGAACTGTGGATTACCGTAATGACAGGGACGGATTTCAGTCGTACTGCAGCGCAAATACGGCGCACAGTACGGCTGAAATCAGTGCCCAAATCAGCCGTGTGAACGGCCCCTAAGGGTACATCCAAGCGACGTCGGAATCGGAATCCTAAAACCTTGTTGTCCGACAAGTATTTCAATGTGGATTTTGGATCTTTTTTTTTTTTTTTGCAGGATTTGCAGTCACATAACGAGTCCCTTTCATATCTATGGCGTTTGGATGCGGATCTGAAATAGAAATGTTTGGGAGGTGTTTTAACTACATACGGTGGAGTGAACATTTCCAAGTTTTTGTAAATCTGACCTATGAAATCCGAGTTGTGTGGACTACAACTTCAATTCAGGTCATTGGGGATGCTTTTTGCAGTCAGTTTAGAACATCCTGAATTAATTTAAAAAAACCACTGCAAAGGCTTGCTGTGTAGACGAACCCCTAAGTGCTCAGAGCTGGAGATTGGTTGAAAAAAAGCTTTGTCCCAATGTGGTATACTATACAAACTCAATAAACAGGGGCATAGAGTACTGAAGAATCTGATGTGTAATAATTACCTGTGATATGATATGTTCTCAGTTTTTAAGTTTCAAAAATGCCTCAGAAAAATTACTTTGGCACAGAACTCTGGACTCTGACTTATGCTTAAATCTGGGTTTGACAAAAGGACTTCCTAGAATGCATTATGCTTACTGTAAAACTTGATCGAAAAGGGATTAATGTATAGGGCAGTTTCTCTAGGTCCCTGGCCATAAATGTGAGGGTCATAAAGACATAGGTCGACATGAATGAATGGGACTGTGACAGTATCGGCGTACTTTGCGGCAAAAAGCTGGTGTAGCCCTTTTCTATAGATAAATGAAAAATGTATCTTCATGCAGGTTAACCAATGGACACAAGGATATGTCGTGGATGGCTATTCAGCGGGGACTGCCTATATGGTCTTTCATGCAGGCCCACAACCTCTGCAAAATGCGGTGCTGCTCGTGGTGCCCCTTCACAGATGAAACATGTTTGCACATATTTAGGAGTGTCCCTTTGCTCAGGGTTTGTTGGATACCCTGTTCATGAACTCAAAGACTCGGTGCCCAGGAGGAGCCTTTCACACCATTCCGTGCTCTCCGGTTTGTTTCCCAGGATACACACTGTCAAGGCCATCCAAGAGGCCTGGCGCGTTATGAACTGCCTTAAGTTCGCTATCTGGATCTCCAGGGATCGCCTAGTCTTGCGGCGGGAGAGCATGCTGGTGGCAGATTGTCGCAGGTTTATCCACAGCCTGCATACAGACTATTCCTCCCTAGAAGGTCCACGGGAGGAAGATGATTAGTCCCCTACCTTCCCTCCTCTCTCCCCTGTGTATCTTTAAAAAAAAGTTTCGGGCTTGTGTTTCCCTCTCCTCATTCCTTCTTTCCTCTTCCCTTTTTCCCTTCATAAGTCCATGATTTATTTTTCGTAATGTTTGGATTGTGCAGGTGTGCTTGTGTAGCATGCAATGTGATGTTTAGTGTAGGTTAGCCTGTGTTTTATGTCTCACTGCATGCTATGTATGACAAATATAGTAATTTATTGTGTCCCGTTCTGCATCACGTGGATATTGTTAGAGTTATTGACGATTGATTGGTAATAAAATTTAAATCAAGGTTTTATAGATGTCTGAAAAGTCGCACTCCAAACTGGTATGCAGGTAACCATAGAAACCTATGTGCACTTCAGAGCACGTAAAAGATGCTTTTATTTCATGACTAAAGTAAAATCTATTGACCAATGTACTGTATTTAGAAAAAGTCTTCATTTAACTTTTATGTTGAAAACTAATCTTTGTAGTGCGAGAACCCCTTCAAGTCTACTTGACCTCCGAGTTTTTCCATTACTGCTGTTTGGTTTGCTGCTTACTAGACATAACAAACAGCACTTAAGTTAACACAGTTGTCTGAATTCTGTTGCCTTTAATGGCCTCCATTACATGCTCAGTTAAGGACATGAACAGTCAAACTGTTTGAGTTATTTAGTTAGATTGTCTATAATTATAATTCCTTTAATGATCAGACCACAATTAATTAGAAGTCAGTGCACAAGTCCAGGTAACTCCAAAGTGTTCGCTTTCTTTTTCTTGTAACTGTATCTCTCTATAGTCTATAAATGAGAAGCATCATTGCTAGTATGCAGAAGATAAAAAAGAAATTCTTGTCATGTGACAAACACACACATGGCTTAAAGTCAGGGTATGTTCATATTGGCCGGATTTCTGTGGATTTTTCACATCAGATTCAAATGTAGAAATGCTGCAGCATATTATACTACCTGCAAAGTATATGGAACTTTAAGACACTTTATTCACATGCTATAGAAAAATACTGCCCAAAATCCCTGCATAAATTGAGTTGTGTCTGGATTTTAAAACCACAGTATGACATTTTAACGTCATGAGAAAAAGAAAGAACACACTCTTTGAATCCTGTGGTTTTATATAGCAGTTTTTATATAGAAGTTTTATACAGCAGGGCATAATAAAAAAAGAAATCTGTTCTTAGAAGTTCAAAAAATTGGTTAACAATAACCTAAGATAAGCAATAACAAATTTCACAGTGTCTTAATAAAAATCAAGCCAAAATTAAAACGTGAAAAACTAAGTACACCTCATAAATCAACTGTCATGATTCAAGCCGCAGCCTCTGTCTTGGGCTGTAACGTGTTCGTGCCTGCTTTGTTATTGCTGCGGTGTCCCTGCTGCTGTATAATTACCCATCCTGGTACCTGTCCCTGCTGCGGCGAGCGTACATGTCCGGCGGCGGTGCCTGCTAGCACTTAGTACTCACCAACCCTCGCTCCTGCTTCCGGGTGTCCTGTAAGTACACTGGCGCCCTGTAAGGACTGCGCTCGACTCTGCTCTGTTATTTAAAAGGACAGTGTCTCAATTACCTGGCCAGTGACCTTCAACCTTCTGAGATAAGGAATTTTCTGCCCTTGCTCCAGCATCAGTTCATTATTATCTATCAGAACTCCTGACCTGCTCCTGAGTTCTGCTGTTCCAGAGTTAACCCCTGAGATTCCTGAAGTCAGTTTGTTATAATTAGAGATGGGTGAATTTCTCAAAAATTCGTTTCGCCGAGTTCACAGAATTTTCCGCAAAAATTTGTTTCGACCCGAATAAATTTGTGACGAATCGCGTTAAAAAACAGCCGTTTCCTGGCTGCAGAGAGCCTGTAGGGTGCTGTAGAACGTTGTGCCATGCTCAAATATGCAGAGGGAGCTTGGTTTGGTCTTCATACAATGTTGTGTTTTAGTATGACACGCAGATGACTGCCGCCGCTCTTAGAATCGCTTCACTCTAAAATTCCCTGGGCGCTTAAGAGGGCAGAAAACTGAAGCGTGAACGCAGTCTGTCAAGGTAACGTCAGCGCCAGCTGGAAAGAAACGAGCTGAGGGCTAAGATCCTACGATAGCGTCAAAGAACACAGACGTGGGTTACAGGAGCCGGTATAGGTCTCAGCACAGTAAGGGGTCGTCACAGCAGGGGTCACTCCATGAGGCCAGAGCTTTAAACCATCACAGAATATGACAGAACCTGTTCTGTTAAACGCTGATACATGTAGAGGCCCCCCAAATTAGTGGGGAGGGTGTCGGCAGTAATTTTGCGTTGACATCTCTGGTCATTTTGCCCTTCCTTTCATCCATCAGTGTCCGCTTTCAATCGGTCAATAATCCATCAATATTGCTAAGGCCAAAAACAAACAGGAGTTGATCCAAAACAGAGAAGACCAGTAAATGGGATATTTGCATGTCTTCTGTGTTCTGTATCCACTCCTGCTTTTGGCTAGACAATCCTGATCCTTCCCATTTTTTCTGAAAGGTGAAAAGAAGGGTAAAACCAAACATAGTGGCAACGTCATAGAGGGGTGAGGGTGGAAACAGCATTAGGAAACCACAGGCTATTCCAGTGAGACAGCGGTCACTTGGCAGCAGCATGAGTAGGCCACAGAGTGGCACAATCACAGAGTGTGGCGGTCACGGCAGTAGCAACAGCAGTAGCAGCATGAGGTCAGAGAGTGGCACAATGACAGATCGTGGAGGTGGCACAAATAGGAGTAGGCCACAGAGTGGCACTATGACAGAGTGTGGAGGTGATGGCAGCAGCAACAACAGCAGCAGCAGCATGAGGTCAGAGAGTGGAACAAAGACAGAGTGTGGAGGTGGGTGGCAATACTAGTCCCTGGTAAAGATGGTGGTAGGCAGATAAAGCAACTGGCAGCAGATGTGTGGCATCAGGTGGGTGGCGGCATCAGAACAGTGGCTGAGGCAGGTAGTTTGAATACAGCCTCATTTCTCAAAGTTTTGGTGAGGCGTCATGGCTGATGTAATCTGATTCCTAAGGCATTGGTGTGTGGAAATCCTGGTCGATCCACGCCTGATTCATCTTGACAAAGGTCAGTCGCTCCACATTTGCCGTGAACAAGCGGGTTCTCCTTGGGGTAAAGATGGCCCCCGCCGCACTGAACACCCGCTCTGATGCCACAATACTGGCTGGGCAGGACAGCTTCTCCACTGCAAACTCGGCAAGTTGCGGCCACACATCCAGTTTGGCTGTCAAGTAGTCCAGCGGATCTTCTAACTGGGGTGGCAGAGAGCTGTCCAAGTAGGCCACCACCTGTTGGTTCAGGGACTGCTCCAGGTCCTGCTGCTGCCGCTGGCGAGTGCCCTCCTCACTAGGCAGGTGAAGGAAGCTGCTCATTAGCGATTCCAGACTTAGGTTGCTGCTGATGTTGCTGGTACTGCTCCTACCCTCCCACCTTCCCACAGCAGCCATGGCAGTGGTATGTGAGCGTTGAGGAACCCCCCCGGTCAGACCTGTCAGAGGATGGACCATGCTGCACATAGACAAATCACAGATTACCACAGTGAAATATGTGATCTGAAAAAAGCCCTTAAATAAAAAAAACACAATCACAGAAAACCACAGAACTAGGGCCCCAATCTAAAATATAACCTTTATTAATAAATATTAAAACATGCACAATGGCCCTCCACTACATAGTTAATATCCTAATGATATACTAGAATTTCAAAAAACAAAAATACTCCTCCAGTACAAATAATAGGTAATGCTACACTTCAAAGATAACTATAAATATAGTCAGAAACTCAAAGCCCTATTAAGATACTAGAAAAGACAGAGCAATCGTCCTGAAAGAGACGGCCCCGTCCACTGAAGGCTCGCCCTGTTGTGCCCTGCCCAAATCCTGATACATAGATGAGGAGTATATAATGCTTCTGCAGCCAATCACTGCACAAAAAGTTGCAAGAAAAAGAATGTCGCCATAGACCACATTTAAGCCAACATAATCGATATTTATCATTGGTACTTATCGTTTGTAGTCAGAATTCAAGATGTCCAAAATGCCCAAACATGCCACCGATATCCCGACGCGTTTCTCCCCCAAGATACAGAGGGGGTTCCTCAGGGGACCAATAGATGTGGCTATACTATGTATGCCCACAGTGGAGCCACTGGCTAAACATGCAACCACTACCGTTAGGATGACCAGCTAGTACCATACGGAGCTTACCTATATATATACAGTGACACATCCCTCCTTATTGGATTGGCGGCATTCAAAGAATTCCCTACACAAGCGGAAGATCCCTCAGCGTCTCTCCGCATCATTAGCGCAGGCGCCGACCCGTAGTAGCGGAAGTGAACACACGTCATTTCCGCACATGCGCATATTGAACATTATCCCTCAATGCTTTCAGCTTCATAGCTCCTATTGCGCCTGCGCACACCGTCACTAAGCAACGTCGGACAAACATTGTTGGCGATCGCTACACTACCTTACAGCTCTCACATCCTCAGTTGTAAGTATCGGTCATTACGCTTATCAAATGGTCTCAAATGGGAGAGCCTAGCCAAACAGTAAACCGCTTTATTATATCGCCACGATAGTTTGTTTCAACAAATCTATCCATGTGTGATTTATTTTTAATGTAAACAAGATAACTTGGCACCATCCCTTATATCCTATCTGATGTCCATCACCAGACACAAACCACCTGGCCGATGGGTAAATAGTCACTGTAAAACTACAGATCCAGATAAACATATATAGTCAATAGATATACTACATAGATATATTGGTAAGACTGGGTAAAAACTATCCTGTTTAGATTAACCCTTCAGGGTTAAAGTACACCGATCCGGAGGGGAAAAGGAATTCAGAGAAAACATCTGAAATACAGAATCTCATTGAGACCCTTTGGTTGCACCGTTTCCAGTCTAAACATCCATGCTGTCTCTTTCTGGAGTAATATCTTATCTATATCTCCTCCCCTCGGGGATTGTCGGATTTTTTCAATCGCCAAAAATTTCAAACCAGAGAAGACACCATTATGTTTCAGCCATTTATGATGGGCCAGGGGGGTATCTCTCTGATTTCTCACATCACCAAGATGTTCTCCGAATCTCTTCTTTAAAGTTCTTATGGTCTTCCCTATGTATTGGAGACCACACTCACAGATGATTATATATACAACTCCCTTAGAGTCACAGTTCAGAAAGTCAAATTAAACTCCTCACCATGCCCTAAACTTTTAAAATTCTTTTTTTGCATTAAAAAGGGGGCAATAACACATTCCCACATTTAAACATTCCCAAGGGTTTCGATAAACCAGTTCCCTTCCTTCTTAGTGAACATAGGGGCATGTACAATCCATCTAAAAATAACGCCCCCTTCTTATTTATAAAAGGGCCTCCAGAAAACTTCCTTTAAGATCCTATCACAGCATAAGACCCCCAAATTTTTTTTAAAATTTAAAAACCTTTTTTTACATTTGTCATTGTCCCAATACCAAAAATTTCTTCTTTATCTTCTTTCTCCTTCCTTTTTGGGGGTCAGAAAAACTGATTTTTTGAATAAATCAGGTAGGAATCCCGCCTCCCTTTGGGGAATTTTTATGGTTTCCCCTTTAAAGTTTCCCTCATCAAATGGGGATCGTTCCAGTTGGGTGCCATCTTTTTTCCTTTTTCCTGTTTCCACAATAAAACCCTCAAGCAGATCTCCATTTTTTAGTATTTTTTTAAGCTCCGCTTCAGTTCCCTAGCCGGGAACTTGCTTCCTTTATTCCCACTTGGGGTTTACCCGAAAACTCTGATCCCTACAATCGCTAAAACTGTGCTTCCCGACCTTCCTGGATCCGTCACATCTCTCCCTCCTTTCCAGTCTCATCTGTTTTCGTGGCCCAACCATCCAAGCCTTTGGGTTTCCACGTTCCACAATACGTACGGGTCCAACCCAAAAAAAATGGAGTCCCCGGGGCTGGTAGTCCAAGCTCCTTCAAACATTTCAAACGCTATGGTTAACATCGCACTAATCAAGCTTTAAAACAAAAAGGACCTTATAAAGGGGCCAAACGGGGTCAAAAACCAATGTATGGAAAAAGCATCCGGGAACCGCAAACTGCCCATTATCCACCGAGGCCACCGGGAGACAACCCCTTGACCACCCACTCGTGCCTTCAGACCCGAAATTGCCACCCTTCAATTCGGGGGGAGACGTACAAATTCCGGGTTTCCTCAATCAATTAGGCTAACTTCGACCAAAACCACCCAAATTTTTCCTACGACAAGAAGGCCCCTTGATTTTAGCGCTGCGCACAAAGCCATTGCCGGGGGCTATCCTTTAATTTGAGACCAAACCCCGCAAATCCCCTGGGGGATTCACGCCCATATCAGTTTTTACGTCCCAATCGCGGTCTACGCTGAAGGCAATACTACCTTCGCCAGGGCAAACCCCCCTTCCGATATCCATAGTTCAAGAGGGGGCAGTCACACCACGGAAACGCAGCAAAATTGCTTTTTTCAAAAAGGCTACGCATACATAAAAGAAAACTTGCCCGGCGGGGGCCCCTTAAAGGGTTGGATCCCTTCATTAATCACTGCATCCGAATCGAAACCCGACTGAACAACACGGAAGGGCTGCTCAAATTTTTTGACACTAAGCACCCTGACAGTCCCTAAACTTCCAAAGGAAACCCCCAAGGAAGATCCCAGAGACCAGGAATGAGCCTATGAAATTTTGATTCTATAAAACGGAAGCCAAAAGAAGGGAAAAAAACCGGGCTCCGGGGAAAGTCTTTGCTTCTTTTTGTAAAAAATCGCCATTTCCCTTATAACTCCCAGCCGCCCCGGGAGACTGGGGGCACCCTAGGGACCACGAACCAGATGAAAATCAATTCTTAAAAAACAGACTTATTGAAAACACAATTATCCATTCTATCTCATTGGCACCTCATTTTAAAAAAAAACAAAGACTCTCATTACTTCCCCCCATCAAGTTCCCGGTTAACTCCAAGGGGTATTACCCACATGAAGCCCGGGGCAAGGGCAATTTCATGGCCCTTTTTTTTTCTCAAAGCACGGGTTAAATTTCAAAAAAGACTCTCACCCGGGGTAATAAACAGTAGATGGACCCCACGAACTCGGGGGCCAGGACCAAGAACAGAACCACTTGATCATTAACATCCCATCATCGGAAGTCCTGTTTCCCCTTTTGATCCTTCCCCACACTCCCGAAACCTAGGCCTCCCCCGGGGCTACAACCAAACCCAGCATAAAACCGGGAAACCGGGAGATACTTCCCAGGGGAGGATCCCCTTTCCCCACTCACTTTGAACAAACCCCGAAACCACCCAAAGAAAATAAAATATAACACCCTCGAATACGGGGAATTTGGGGACATCGCAGAAAACAAATGCAACAAGCTCCCCCACACCGCCCATTGATTACCCCATAACTGCTTCCAGTGCACTATACCTTTTAAACACTCCCCCTTTGGGCAGGCCTAATTTTAAAAGCCCCAGGACTACATAAAGAAAATCTGGCCGGGGGGTTCATCCGCCCATCTTCCTCACCACGGGGGCCCCCATTTTCTTTGTTAAGAAAAGGGACGTTCCTTAAGACTTTGCTTGACACAAGAACTTAACAAAATTACCATCAAAAACCCGTTATCCTCTACCACTATCCCTGACACGGAGATGAAAACATCGAAGTTTTTTTTTCCAAATTAATCACGGGGGCCCATAACTTGGTTTCGAAACAGATCGGAGATAAGGGAAAAACCCCTTTGGGTCCGTTAGGGACACTTTAAATTTTGTAGATGCCTTTTGGCCTTTGAAAGCTCCCCCCACCTTCAACACCGTCAATGACATTCAAACCCCTCCGGGTAAATTAAAAGCATTATCTGGATGATATCCTTTTTCCCCCAACCCAAAAGGAAGAACACCAAGGACTGTAAGCTTTTTTTGGAAGGCTAAAGAAAACCAATTTTACATCAAATTAAAATGGAATTTTCATCAAACCGAATCCAATTCCGGGTTACATAATTCACCTCATTAAAAAAATAGAAAAAAAAGAAAAAAAAAAAATAAAAGATGTCCAAAGTTTTATAGGTTTCGCCAACTTCTATAACCTTCACGAATTTCTCAGAAAAATCTCCCAATCACACAGTTGCTAAGAAAAAATCTTTTGTTTTGGGCTCCCAAACCAAGAACCTTTTCTCTCCTAAAGGCCAAGTTCACTACACCCCGTGTTTTTCACCCTACCCAGAAATCGCCTTCAATGGGAAGTAGATGCTTTGACTGTGCTGAGGGGAAATTTTGTCTCAAAGAAAGGGAGACAAAGTTTATTACATCCTTTGCATTTTTCTCCGACGTTTTTTCACCCCTGGGAAGAATTTTGATGTGGGAATAAGAACTATTAGCAAGTTGCAGCTTTTAAAAAATGGGGAACATCACCTTCGGAACCCACAGCAAAATAAATTGTACCCATCACCGTAATCTGGAATAAAATACCAAGGTCATCCCCTCGCCAACTCGCTGGAGTATTTTTCCAATCATTCAACTTTTTAACTCTACAGGGGCCCGGATCCCAAAAGGCAAGGGGGATGCTCAAACAAGAATGTTTTCCAAAGATTCCACTCCTACTATTTCCCCCCTAAAGAACATCTTCCGGGGTCAAAGTTTGGAGTAATCTAATAAAGACTGCTTAAAAAAGATAAGAGAGGGGCCATGCACGACACTTTACTATCCCACCACCTGGAGTACATTGTGCTTAAAAACAATTTACCCACGGGGAGCAACATACATCCCCGAAACCGTAAGACGAAGATTCTGAGGGTAGCCCCTATTCAAGATTGCGGTCACAAAGGAGTTCAAAAACGCAGGGAAATTTTTTTTCCCATTCTTTTGGGCCCCAAACCAAGGATGTAAAGGTAGTAACACATGGGCATCTGTCGAATGCAAAACTCCACTTTTTCACCAACGGTTTGTTACAACCCTTTTCCGGCCCCTCTCCCCCTTTTTCTATATCCATGGACTTTTTCGTAGATCACCTACCCTCAGGAAAATACCCTTCTCGTGGTATTGACCGACCACCAGGGTGCCCTTTTTACCATGTACCTCACCCCTCCAAGGACACCGCTGACCTCATATTCAAAATTGGTTTTCTCTTCATGGGGTTTTTGATGAAATTTATCCGCGTGGGTTTCAGTTTTCATCCAAATTTTGGGGAGTTTTTTGTTTAGCCTTTTAAAATTATATTAATCTATCAACCGCCTTCACCCCCAATCTAACGGACAGACTGAACGCACAAAACAACCCCGGAACAGACCTGCATGCATATATCACCTACAAGATGAGGGGGATTTTCTTCCGTGGCCGAATTTTCGTACAATAATTCCCCAAAAGCTTTCCCCCAAACAACTCCTTTCTTTTCAAATTTGGTACCATCCAAATATTCTTCCCCCAAAATTTCCCGCTGTTCCACATATTCCAGCTGCTGCGGAAAGGGTCTCGCTTTTCAGCAAAATTTTCAGCTACAAAGGGAAAAAAATAAGAGGGGTCAAGAAAATTAAAAAGATGGCAATAAACACGAGGCCCCGCCCAACTTTTAAAGTGGGGGATAAGGATGGCTTTTTCCCCCAAAATTTGGGGAAAATTATAGCCCTTTACCAAAAATGGGACAGAATTGCGGCATATAAAACCAAAATAACATCCTAGCTGTTCGGGTCAAACTTCCCCCCCCTCTATGAAAATCCACCCTGTTTTCATGTGTCTCGCTAAAGCCGCCCGCCCCCAAACCCCTTTCCGGGGCGTGTTCCTCCTCCCCCTGATGCATAGAGATTTATGGGGGGAAAAAATTTGTTGGGACAAATCCGACTCGAGAAATTTCGAAACCAGCTCAATACCTCATTAAGTGGGAAGGGTTTTGGGCCCCAAAAATTCAGGAACCATGGTAACATCAAACTCCTCGACTGATAAACAATTTTCAAAAAACACCGGAAAGACCAAGTCAGGGATCGTCCCAAACCCCGTTTAGGTGGGGTAAGTCAGGAATCCCGCTACCCCTTGGGAAATTTTTTTTACGTGTTTGCCCTTAATTTGCCCCCAGCCAAATGGGACGTTCCCCAGTTTGGGGGCCACTTTTTTCCCCGTTTCCCGTTGCCCGCAATATAAACTCCTCAAGCCAAACTCCATTGCTTGTATTGTTTAAGCTCCTGCTGTAGTCCTCTACCCGGGAAATTGATTTTCCCTTTTGTTCCTCACCTTTGCGTTTTAACCTCAAACTCTTTCCTCATATCCTCAAATGTGCTTCTCCTACCTTGCCTGGATCCATCTACATCTCTGCTGCCCCTTTTCCCGCTACACTGTCTTTGCGTGCCCAACCAGTCCAAGCCATTGGGTTCCAGCTGTACCACTATTCGTGACAGCATTTCAAAAAGCGGGTTTTAAAGTGGTTTTTGGGTATCCCCTTTCAAGAAATCTATTTCTAACTTCGGACGCCTAAAAGAAGCTCTCAACGTGACATTTTTTCGCATCCTAGGATTTGACCCCTCGGTTCCCTCTTTTAAGGGCTGGAAATGACTCCCCACCTCAACAAATTTTTGGGCGCCGTTGGTTTTCCCAAAATATCAGTCTTATCTGCCAAATGGAAACATCCCCAATTTTAAGTCCAAAAAAACAACTCCTTTTATTGATTTTACTCTAAAACGAACCCAACTGATTCTGGAAATTTTAAAGGGATCAAAATCACAAAATTTTTATTGGACCCCTCCACAATATGAACACTCGTCCAATATAACTGCCCCCAAAATAGTATATGGGACGTAAAAATCACTTTCCTCCTCTACAGATCACCAGGTCTCCTCCCAGGGCCGCCCATACAGGGGGTACAACAGAACTCCCATAAAGGGGCCCTGCGGAACAAGGGTGCCCCCGCTGCAAGCGGGCCCACCTTATTCCTCAATTTGTCAGCGGGGCCCTGCTGTAGCAGCCACCCTGAACGCCCGTTCCCTGCGTCCCGTAGCGCTCATAGACCTGACCCTACTGCCCGGGCTGCGCGTGTCAGCGGAGCCACAGCGCCACTATCGCTGCGCACCGCCGACCGCTCTGGCAGGCTTGAGTACTCAGAGCTCCGGCCCCTACTGTCTGACGTAAGCGGCGCGCGGTGCACATCACTCACCGCAGCCTGCCTCACTGGCGCAAGGACCGGCAGGAAGATCAGAGAGCCTGAAGGGTCCAGGAGCGGTGACACAGGTTAAGTGCTTTATTTTGTTTTTTTTTCTTATAAAGCAGGCTCTGACTATGCCTGAAAAGTGGGGTCCTGACGCTGGCAAAATGTGGCCCACTGACTATATACCTAAAAGGGGGCCCTGACGCTGGCTAAAAGGGGCACTGATCTTGCAAAAGAAGGGCCCATGACTATATCATCCTAAATGGGGGCCCTGACGCTGGTGCTAAAAGGGGCCCTGACTGCTGGCTAAAAGGTGGCCCAGACTATACCTAAAAGTGGGGCCCTGACATGTCCAAAAAAAAAAAGGGGGCCTGACACTGGCCCTAAAGGGGGCCACCTGATGTTTGCTAAAAGGGGTCCCTGACCTGCTAAAAGAGGGCCCTAGACTAACCTAAAAGGTTGCCCATGATTATACCTAAAAGGGGATCCCTGACGATGCTAAAAGGGCCCAGACGCTGCTAAAATGGGGGCCCTGACTATACCTAAAGGTGGCCCTGACGCCTGTGCTAAAATGGGCCCTGAGCTGCCTAAAAGGGTGCCCTGACCTGTCTAACATGGCGCCCCTGACGCAGGCTATAAAGGTGGTCCTTACTATACCTAAAAGGCGGGCCCTTGACAATACCAAAAAGGTGGCCCGAATCTGGCTAAAAGTGGCCCTGACCTGGCTAGACGATAAAGGGCCCTGAGGCGCTGCCTACGCTAAGGAGTGGCCCTTACTCCTGCCCTACTCTAAAGGGGGCCCTGACTCTCCTAGCCCAAAAGGTGACCCTGACTCAGCCTACCCTAAAGGGGCCCTGACTCTGTCCTAAAATAAAGGGGGCGCCTCACTCAACCTAAACATAAAGGGGCCCTGACTCTACCTAAACATAAAGGGGCCTTGGTTACCTACAAACTAAAGTGGGTCCCTGATATGCCTACAAGCCAAAGGGCGCCCTGACTACCAACAAAAACTATTCTAAAGGAGGCCCTAACCACGACCTACAGAACTAAGTGACTCACCTGCACACTAGCTAAAGAGCCCCGACTTCCTGCACACTACTAAAGGATGCTCCTAACTACCTGTATACTACCTAAAGGGCCTGCTTATCTACTGGTGTCTATTTACGACTATGGCTAGATACCCACCCAACCTACCTGGGGCTGGCCTAGCAACTTATCCAGCTGGAGTCTACCTACCTAAATAGGCTTGTCAAATACCTGGGGGCCTTGCCCATTTGCCAACTATCTAGGGTCTTTTCTACCAACCTGGTAATAGAATTGAAGGGCAGCAAATGCCCCAAAGTTATAGCATTATCTCCCAGGGGGTTAGTTCTCTTCCCACCCTCCAACCCCTTAAGATATTAGGCCTCAAAATTAATGGCTTGTACCGCGCGTTCCCACCCCTGGGAATTTTGGTACAGAGTTAGCAGTGAAAAGTAAAGAGGTGGCAGTAAAAGTGAGGATTCTAAGATAATTGTGTAATTTCCTGCAGGGATGAAGTTATTGTGCCAGGGACAAGTCCTCATGGCTGTGTGAACGATAGCAGAAGAGAAAGGTAAAAAGACGACTCAAGAGAAGTAGAACGACTACAGAGATAGGACTCTCCGTGGAGTCTCAGATTTCAGGGGTGTAATTGTTACTTCTTTACTGGATTCAGTGCTGTATACACTGAAATGAGATGTGACCTGAGCTGTGTGTGCCAGATCACTATGTGTCTCACATATATAAGTATTCTAGGTATATCGGTGGCGGGTATAGTGCCTCATACACTGTCTTGATTGTGAGGGAGTGAGGAGAAGAACCCCTACCCTGTAAAATAGTTACACTTGTACTTTCTTGCTAGGTGATATTTAGAATGTGTGCGAGGAACGTGACCAAGGAAATATGAGTAGATATTGTAATGTGTGGTGGAGTGGTTAATTGTATGTGGTTATGGAGGGTATAATAGTAATAGGGGGAGTGGTTACTGTATGTGGGTGGAGGGGAATATTGTATGTGGGTGGAGTGGGATATTGTAAAGTGGTGAGTGGGGATTTTGTATATGGATAGAGTGGATATGTATGTGGGTTGAGGGGGATATTTGATGTGGGTGGAGTGGATATTTTATTTGGTAGGGAGGGGATCCTGTATGTGGGGGAGGGGGATATTGTAATGATGGGTGGAGGGGATATTGTATGTGGTGTAGGGGATATTGTTAATGTGGGGGAGGGGATACTGTAAGTGGGTGGAGGGGGATATTTGTATTGGGTGGGAGGGGATATTTATGTGGGTGGAGGGGATACTGTATGTGGATGGAAGGGGATATTGTATGTGGGTGAGGGGATATTGATGTGAATGAGGGGGATATTGTATGTGGGTGGAGGGAGATATTGTAGGTGGGTGGAGGATATTGTATGTGATGGAGGGCTTTGGTATGTTGGGTGGAGGGGGATATTGATGTGTGTTGAGGGAGATTATTTGTATGTGGGTGGAGGGAGATATTGAATTGTTGGAGGGGGATATTGAAGTGTATGGAGGGATATTGTAGTGGGTGGCGGGGATTTGGTATGTGGGTGGAGGGGATATTGTATGTTGGTGGAGGGGATATGGATGGGAGTCAACATAGACCCTGTGTGCTATGATATGCTAGATTGACAGCTATGTGAGACAAGACAGTTATGTGACTCACATGGTATAGTACAACACAATACAGATCTAATTGCATACTGTATTAATGGTAAAATGGCGCATTTATATCCAGAGGCCGTATTTTTGGCTTGGGCGAGGGGCAATCAGGTTGCTGGTGCGGGCCAATCGGGTTTGTCTGGGGCGGGGTTTACAGGGGGGCCAGGTGCTTCAGCTGTATGAGGCCCTGAAATTTCTGTTGGCGGCCCTGTCTCCTCCCACCTGCCCAGGAACAAATTAGCATATGTGGGAGCACACGGGCTCCCCATTGCCGTGCCCCTGAGCTGGTGGTAGTGTCTGGGCCCAAAGAGGAAGAAGTTATGAGTCAAGGCGAACTCCAACAATTTAAGGACAAAGATACTGTGACTCCTATGTTGGGTCCCCCTAGTACTGAGAAAGTGTTCAACAGCTTTTAATCCAAGTTCATGATGAATACTACTGTAAAGGGCTTCCACGTCAATAGAGGCCAACTGAACATCTGGTTCCACACTAATCCCTTCTAGTCTCCTCAACAAATCCGAACTATCCCTGATATAGGAGGATAAACTGGTTACAAAACCTCTCAAGACCCTGTCAAGATAAATTCCAACATTTTGGGTAAGGGAGTCAATCCCTGATACAATCGGACGTCCCTTTAGGGGGCTCGTCCCCTTGTGGACCTTAGGGAGGGAATAAAAAGTAGCAATTTTTGGGTTCTTCGGGAGAAGGAACTGTGACTCATTTTTAGACACTAGTCCCAGATCTAGTGCTTCCACCACCATTTCCTCTAGCTCCTTCAAAAACATCTCTGTAGGGTCCTTTCCCAGAATAGCATAGTATTCTCTATTCCCCAAAAGATCTTGACACATTCTAAAGTATTGTTCCTGATCAAGCACAACAATATTCCCCCCCTTATCGGAGGGTTTGATGACAATACTAGTGTCTTGTTCTAATGCGATCAGAGCTTTCATCTCCCTAGAGTTCAGGTTTTTTACTTGGTTTAGACTACTTCCTTTCTTATGTTTTTCCAGACTCTCCAAAAACTTTTCAACGAGATCCAAAACTATATCGATCTCTGGTGGCTGGATTGAAGGGGGCTTTCTGTTACTCCTGACTTTTAAATCCGTATACAGATTTACATCCTTATCACCCTCATTCTCATGAATTAAATCAGTCAGGGTTCTTACCCCCTCAAGGTCGGTAGTCTCAATCCCAAGGCTCTCACACAGGTGAAGTTCCTCATTCTTATAGTGTTTAAACCATTTCAGTTTCCTGACAAATAAATTAATATCCTTCACCCACTCAAACCGCTTAAATTTTGTGGTGGGGACAAAAGAGAGACCCCTCGACAGGACGCTTTTTTCATCTGATGTTAAAGTCCTCTTAGATAAATTAATTATCTGATTTTCATCCCTTTCACTTTCTATTATTTTTTCTTTCCTTTCCCCTTCTTTATTGTCGTTTCTCCAACCGGAGGGTCTAGGGGGCCACTGTCTTTCTCTAAAAAAGGAAGAGACATAGAGGGAAGACAAGACGAGGCAGAAAGTGACGAGGATGCTCCATTCCCTAATCCGTCCCCCCGACATCCTTTTCGGGGTGACACACTTGGGGAGAAATTCCTCTCTCTCCAGTTTGATCCACCTCCCCTTCGAGGGTGCCATTGTCTATTATATTGCTATGTCCCTCTGCCTCTGAAAGGTCTTCCCTTCCTCCTATTAAAGCGTCTATTCTCAGTGTCGCTATTCTCTAAGTCAGATGATGAAATGTCTATTTCTGTCTGATCTTTCTCCCCTAGAAAAAGAAATGCTTTCTGTTCCCTGAACTCACACAGATCTCGACTGAATTGTTGATGTTTCCTATATTTCAGTGAGCTCTGATATTTTTCAATTGAGTTCTGCAGGGAAGACTTCCTTCTACTGAACTCAGGATCTCCCTTAAATTTCAAGGTTTTTTCTATCAATTCGTTCAGATGTCTCGATGTTTTCTCAAGAGTTATCTTTTCTTCCTCAAGCAATAATCTCATCAGCCGAATCGAGCTCTTAAAAATAAATCACACATGGATAGATTTGTTGAAACAAACTATCGTGGCGATATAATAAAGCGGTTTACTATTTGGCTAGGCTCTCCCATTTGAGACCATTTGATAAGCGTAATGACCGATACTTACAACTGAGGATGTGAGAGCTGTAAGGTAGTGTAGCGATCGCCAACAATGTTTGTCCGACGTTGCTTAGTGACGGTGTGCGCAGGCGCAATAGGAGCTATGAAGCTGAAAGCATTGAGGGATAATGTTCAATATGCGCATGTGCGGAAGTGACGTGTGTTCACTTCCGCTACTACGTGTCAGCGCCTGCGCTATTGATGCGGAGAGACACCGAGGGATATTCCGCTTGTGTCGGGAATTCTTTGAATGCCGCCAATCCAATAAGGAGGGATGTGTCACTGTATATATATATAGGTAAGTTCCGTATGGTACTAGCTGGTCATCCTAACGGTAGTGGTTGCATGTTTAGCCAGTGGCGCCACGGTGGGGATATATGGGATAGCCACCTCTAATGGTCCCCTGAGGAACCCCCTCTGTATCTTGGGGGAGAAACGCATCGGGATATCGGTGGCATGTTTGGACATCTTGGACATCTTGAATTCTGACTACAAACGATAAGTACCAAGGATAAATATCTATTATGTTGGCTTAAATGTGGTCTATGGCGACATTCTTTTTCTTGCAACTTTTTGTGCAGTGATTGGCTGCAGAAGCATTATATACTCCTCATCTGTGTATCAGGATTTGGGCAGGGCACAACAGGGCGAGCCTTCAGTGGACGGGGCCGTCCCTTTCGGGACGATTACTCTGTCTTTTCTAGTATCTTAATAGGGCTTTGAGTTTCTGACTATATTTATAGTTATCTTTAAAGTGTTGCATTACCTACTATTTGTACTGGAGGAGTATTTTTGTTTTTTGAAATCCTAGTATATCATTAGGATGTTACCTATGTAGTGGAGGGCCACCATGCTGCACATAGGCAGCCGCCAACTGACTAAGGAGGATTTCTCTATAGTATTTGAGTTTGTCCTCCCTCTCAGCAGCTGGAAAAAAGGCTCCCATTTTGGACCGGTAGCGAGGGTCCAAGAGGGTGGAGAGCCAGAAGTCATCCCTCTGCTGGATGGTGACTATTCGGCTGTCACTAGCCAGGCAAATCAGCATGCTGCGGGCCATGTGCGCAAGTGACTCTGAGGGACTCCCTGCCTCCATCTCCACTGTATACTGCCACGGTGCTTGGGGGTCATCTGCCTCGTCTTCCTCATCTCCCTCTACCTCCTCCAGCTGCTCCTTCTCCTCCTCTCCTGTCACCTGGGTAGAAAAACCACTAATTTCACCACACAATGCTTGTGCTCCAATGTCCTCCGCCTCCTCCTCCTTCAGTTCAGTCCCTACCGGACTCATGTGGCCATGAGATGTAGGCGGCACGAGTCCAGTCCCCTGCCTAGACAGATTTTTCAGCATCTGTTCCAGGACATGAAGCAGTGGAATGACGTTATTCAGCCCGTAGTCTTGGCGACTGACAAATAACGTCGCCTCCTCAAACGGCCTCAGCAAACAGCAGGTGTCACGCATGAGACATCAAAGTTACACAGGGGAGTTCTTCTGTCCACCTGGATCCTCAAAAAATCGTTAATGGCCTTTCTCTGTTTATACAGTCGGTCCCTACCCAGACAGATTTTTCAGCATCTGTTCCAGGACATGAAGCAATGGAATGGCGTTATTCATCCCTTAGTCCTGGCAACTGACAAATAACGTCACCTCCTCAAATGGCCTCAGCAAACAGCAGGTGTCACGCATGAGCTGCCACTGGCTGACATCAAAGTTACACAGAGGAGTACTCCTGTACGCCTAGATCATCAAAAAATCGTTAATGGCCTTTCTCTGTTCATACAGTCGGTCTAACATGTGCAGGCTGGAATTCCAACGGGTGGAAACATCGCATATCAGTGGGTGTTGGGGGAAGCCATTCTGTAGCTGCAACTCGAGGAGGGTGTGTCTGGCTTTGTAGGAATGGAGGAAGTGCATGCACAGTTTCCTGGACATTTTCAGAATCTTCTGAAGATCGGTGGAAGACTTCAGGAGCCTTTTCACAACCAGATTGAACACGTGCGCCATGCAGGGCATATGGACCATCCCTCCTCGGTGCAGTGCGGACATCATGTTCCTCCCATTGTCCGTCATCATGGTTCCGATTTGCAGTTGGCGCGGAGAAAGCCATACATCGATTTCTTGCTGCATGACGCGGAGCAGTTCCTCCCCTGTGTGGCTTCGTTTGCCAAGGCAAGCCAGGTGTAGAACTGTGTGACACAGCTGTGCCCTACACATATGGTATCATGGAGCAGCACTTGTGGAGGCTGAGATGGTGGTGGTGGTGGAGGAGACAGCGGACATTGGAGCAGGAGCAGCAGTTTGACAACGTGGAGTAGAAAACGGCGTCTCCTGTCCAAGTTGTTGGTGTGGCTGGGCAGGAAGCACATTCACCCAGTGGGCCGTAAAGGACATGTACGGGCCCTGACCGTAGTTACTGCTCCACACATCGGCGTTGCCGTGCACCTTGGAAGAAACCGATAGGCTCAAGGACTGGCCCAGCTTCTGTTCTACATATTTGTGAAGGGCTGGTACTGCCGATTTCAGAAAGAAATTACGGCTTTGGATTCTCCACCTCGACTCACCGCAAGCCATTAGTTCTCTGAACGGTGCAGAGTCCACCACTTGGAAAGGGAGGGACAGAAGTACCAACAACTTGGACAGGAGCACGGTCAGCTTCTGCACCTTAGGATGGTTGGACGCATACTGTTGTCTCTTTGCAATTGCCTCGTTGAATGGCTTCTGGGGCCATGAGTAGCGAAGAGCAGGAGCATCTGGACCAGGAAATGATGGCAAAGACAAACAACTCCCTTCTGCAGAGGTGGTGGAACTTTGACTGGCTGCAATGGCATGCATGCCACTGGGTGCTGCTGCTGCTGTTGCTGCGGCGGCAGGATGGACCACCACATCTGAGCCACGTTTCTCTCAGGCTACCGGATGGTGACGCTGCATGTGTTGAGGCAGGGCCGTGGTGCCAATGTTAGCTCCCTGGACACGCTTCACTTTCTGCCCACAGATTTTATATATACCCATGTTCGGCTCCTCCGGTGTCTTAGCAAAAAACTGCCACACCGCCGATTAGGTGGTTTTGCCGCCAACGCTCCGCACTGCGTGACTACTACCACCGCTGCCTCGGTGAATCCCTGTGCTGCTACTGTCTTGGACCTGCGAAGAGGGTCGTCTACCCCGTGGCCGTTTTGCTCCCAACCTCGCATTGCTGCTACCCTGCTGACACGGCCACACTACCGACTTGCTGGCTGCACCGCTGCCTGACGTGCAAGCTGACACCCTCTTCTCCTGACGATGGTGAAGGCCTTGCGTCACCTGGCTCCCAAGTGTGATTGGCTACATCATCATCGATTATTGTTGGATCTTCACTGCTGTCCTCCTCAATGGTCTTGGTATGCAGAGGCTGACCCCTCACAACATGACCTCCCATACCACTCTCCACACCCATACTTCGCCACCAACTGCAAGAAGCACGGAATAGCGGCCCCCATTCTTCGCTGCCAAGTAGCCGCTGCCGGTCCTCCTGAACGTGCTGATCCACGCGATATAGAGGAGCTGAGCCCAGACCACATAGTATATCTCTGGCTGAGGGAACCGGATGGGACAGAGGCGGGTTGAGGACAGGTGAGGGCCGCTGACCCACTCCTGGGCCATGCCAACTAAGGGTTGTGTCTGAGGTTCCCACCGACTCTTAGCTGAGGTTGTCAGATGTCATCTGGGATGATGTTGATGACCTAGTCAACCAATCAAGAACCCTTGGGTTGGTGGTCAACACACGGTCACTAGATGACACCGGCAGTTCTGGCCTCACCGAGTGACCCCTTCTGCGACGTCCCCTTACTGTGCTGTGACATGTGCCTGCTCCAGGAATGTTTGTGCCACTGCCATTCACATGTGAAGAGCCTGCCACCTCTCTGTTTGACATACAGTTTGTTTAAAAATTTACAGACTCTGTTTAATGAAGATGCTGTATCTGTATATGATAAATACACACCCTGTATTTGACTCCAAATGAACCCACTAACAGGCTTGGGTAACCCTTGAATATAAATTGGGCTCCAGAAATCACCAGGAAAAATTTACTTGTATGTGGTATATAAAACCACCATGTATTTTACTGAATATAAAAGCACAAACAAGCTTAATTAACCCTTGAATATAAATTGCACTCCAGAAATCACCAGGAAAAATTTACTCGTCTTTGGCGTTTAGAAACACCGTATATTTTACTGAATATAAAACCACAAACATGCTTAATTAACCATTGGATATAAAATGGGCTCCACAAATGATCAGGAAAAATTTAGTCGTGTAAAACTGCTAGCAGGCTTAATTAACCCTTGGATATTCAATGCGCTCCAGAAATGACCAGATGGAATTAAAATGTATATGGGGCAGAATTAGATCCACCCTGGACTTGAATTACAATACCCCACAAACTGAATCAAAATGAAAACGGAAGAGGAGCAGTCTCTGATAAGAGCAGTGCCAACACCCCCCCTCCCCCTCTCTCCCTCCTTCCAATCGCTGTTAAAAGCAATTTCCTTTGTGTGAGATCTCTGCTGCTGCAGCAGACGAACTCTTATGTCACGGCACAAAAAGAGAGCAGTGCGAGGAGCGAGCATGGCGTCCGTACTTACAGTGCTGTGACGTCACAGAAGCTCGCCGGTCTCTGATTGGCTTGATGTCTGCACATGTCATTTAGGGTATTCCTTTCTGCCTCCCAGAGTTCTCTTCCCCATGTCACGCCATGTGCTTGTGGCCACTTTAGCAATACAAAACACACTTCGTTCCCGCGAATTACCCCAAACTTCTGTTTCGTGCAGAACCGAAGTTTTCCTGAAATTGTAAACGAATTCCACTTCGTTAGAATCGTTTCGCCCATCTCTAGTTAATAATCCATCAGAGCTCCTGGCCTCCTAGCTGTTGTTATCTGCCGTCCTTGCACTTGTGTGTATTCCTGTTTTGCCTGTAGCTGCACCAGTCCAGCTATACCTGCTGTTTCTGCCACTGTACCTGTCTGCTACCCTCCTTGGACCTGTAGTTCTCCTACGGCTATACACTTGCTACCACCGCTTCTAGTGTCTGGTGTATCTGTCCTGCGCTTCTGTCACCAAGTCCAGAGTAGCGACCTGCAACGGGCTCTGGTGAAGACTGAGGGCCCCTTAGACTCCACTCCATGGCATGATCTCCATCTCTACCATCTTCGCCCACAATGATCACAGTGGATCCACACGAAATACCCGGCGTCCACGTTGTTAGTGCCTACTGACATCTCTGGTCGTTACATCAGCTTGTTAAACCCCCTTTAGCAGCAATAATTTGAAGTTCTTGATTTCTGTTTGACTTTATCAGTCTTTCACTTTCTTTTGGAAGAACTTGGGTGGCCTTCTTTACAACATTGCTTTGGTTGACTGAGGTTTGTGGGCATTCATATAGGCCCAAGTCTCTGACAGGGAACCTGTCACATAGTTTGTGCCCCCGTGCTGAGGGCAGCACAAGCTAGTGTCAGACCTGCTGTTCCCAGCACTGTGTCCCTTATTCTGTAAGATGCAGCAGTTTTAGAGCATTTACCCCTCAAATCTTATGCATGAGCAGGTGCTAGCTCCACCCACCAAAGCCTAGCTCCGCCCAATGACAGTTATTTACATGTTTCTACCTATTCAAAGTAATAGTTTTGTCAGTTGAGGTGGGCGGGGCTAGCCTCAGATGGGCAGGATTTGAAAAAAACTGACACTCTGAAGGACTCTTCGAATGACTCTTCTGGCTGAAAACTGCAGATTTGAGCATTAAATACACGAAAACTACAGCATTTTACAGAATAAGGGACACAGCACTGGAAACAGCATTTCTGACACTAGGTTGTTCTGTCCTCAGCCAGGAGGGCAAAAACTATGTGACAGGTTCTTTTTAAGGTCCTACTAAACCATTTCAGTTGGGTTCAGTTGTAACATCTTAACTGATTTATTTTTCAGTTGTTCTGTTGTAGATTTGCTGATGTGCTTGGGATACTTGTCCTGTTGCATAACCAAGTATCATCCAAGCTTTAGCTATTAGATTAATCGCCTCACAAATTTTAATTGTAAAATATTTTGTTATACATGGGCGTTCATGGTTCATGATTCAATGACTATACAGTAAGGTGCTCAGGTCCTGTGGCTGAAAGACAAGCCCAAATCATCAACTCCACCATACCCACACAGTACAGTAATCAGAGCTCACTTTTACAATGATCTGTTTGTTCATCATATCATCTGGACAGTTTTTTATCATGTTATAGTAAACAATCTTGTAAGTATAAACATTGGTACACAAAAGATAGAAGAAAATTCTAAAAGTGGAAATCTCATTTAAGGCACTGAGCTCCAGCACATTTCTATATTTTCTTTTTACTGTATTTACAGTATCAAAGTAACCTATTACCAGTTGGTAATAGTCTGCTTTAATACAAGCTACCAGGTGGCTTCAATACTATAAGACTTATTTAAGCATAACATAGTATTACAATTCTGTATGAGGCATCAACCCTTCAAATACCTAATATCTTTGAATTTCTTAGAGGAGGAATACCACGATGACCACGTTACCTGGTATATCTTACTTCGTGGGCTAGTCTCAGTTCTGTAAATTACTGCCATATAGTCTTATACTAGTGACTGCAGTACTATCCTTTTGTTACAGCGGAGGTAGAAAGACATTTAGGCCATTGCACAGCTCTTTTTTTGGAATATATCTGTGACAAATGTCTGAAAACAAATACACATATAAGGAGTGGTTACTTCCTCAATGAAATGACAGAATTTAATTGTAGATGAATGATCCTGATTAGGTCCGGAAGAGTTCAACTCTTGTCTGGTCGTGCACTAGTTGTTAAAAGTAATTATCTTTAATTACTGTCAGAAATCTGTTTTCTTTGCTGGACCTGTAGGTTTCTGCTTCTCAGTTTATATCAGGGTAGTTGACATCCCCCATAATAATTACAATATTCTGATTTGCTGCCTCATCTATTTATCTTGTAAGTAGATTTTCTGCTGCTTTCATAATACTCAGAGGGGAGAGTATCTCTCCTCGGGGAGAGCCACCAAGACGGTGGTGTGAGAATTTATACACCTTTCAAGCCTCACTGACTGTTTTGTATAAAGTAAAGGCTTCTGGGAACAGAGCTTGGAGAGAGCCACCATAATACTTAGAGATTTATAACAAGCCCATTTCAGTAATCTTTTTCACTCTCCATCAATAGGGATTCCATATATGTATCTCACTTAGTGATATCAGGATGGGCTTTAGGTAGGGTTTTAGATATAAACAAACCCCTTCTTATTTCTTCTTTGCACAGTCATTACCTGTTCAGTCATCACTATCATCGAGCAAAGTCTCATTTATCCTTAGTATGTCAGGTTTCTCAGAACTATCAATTCTAATTCCTTAGTTTTGCTAGTGATGCCTGGAATTAGTGTTGATGGCCTTGGAGTCTTTTTCTTGGATCTTTATTCCTTATTCACTATTCTGTTCTTTGTTCCACCTTCATTTATATTACTGAGGCCAAAGTCACGATCTGCACTGTATTTTCCTCCTATGATGTAATTGCCCACATCCCAATCCCTAGTTTAAAAATTCCTCCAACCTTCTAGCCATCTTCTCCACCAACACAGCTGCAAGTGCAGTTCATTCCTATCGTAGTTCCTGTAGCCAACAGCAAAGTCAGGCTACATTAATTCTTGAGCCGCTTGTTTACCTCCCAAAGTCAGATTGCCTCTCTGGTGTGGTACATGGTAGCATTTCAGAAACACTACATTTACTAAAAATCACTTCATTGATGTTTGTATCTATGGACTATTAAATTATTATACTCATAGCTGCTTTAAAAAAAAAAAAAGAAATTGCCCGAAAAATATGGCCTAAATCCCAAAATAATTTTAAGCACCTTCCAGCTGGTCTGGTCTCTTTGAATTAGGTGTTCTGTCTTTCCTATATATGTGGAGCATAAGTTGACAGGCATCTAAACTCTTTCTCAGCAAGCATTGACAAGGAGCGATGTCCGTATTTCAAGTTTATTGCATAGGATAGTGTAAAACTGTGGTAAATACAAAACATACATTTACTATAATGTAAGAGCATGCAAACATGAAGTATGCAAGACTGAAGTGTTGATACAGTGATTCCCACCAGGCACCAGAAGATTAAAACTTAATAATTTTTATTTTTTGTCTTCATAAAATACACGTGCTTCCATAATGGTATAGTCTCCACATGAAATTAGCTTACGCGTTTTGGGTGATGTACACCCTTATTCATAGCATGTCAATACTACAAAACACTCATTCTTATATACTAAAATAATAATCTCACCTGAAGATCAGCATTGCAAATCCCATGGCACGTCAACGCCACTTCCGGAACGTCGAAACTAGACTGAAAGTGGCCAGTGAACACGCGCTTTGCTAATCCGGCCACACGCTATCTCTACTTCCAGGACGCCGAGTGTCAAACCAGAAATGACAACCCGGCATGCGCAGAAGGAAGAAGAAGCGCAGTTCCGGTATGTGCAAGACTGAACGTCAGAATGACGTGACCTGAAGGCGAGATGGAAATACAATGTATCATATGAAAAAAGAGGAATACCGCATCCAAACTAATTACATTGTAACTAATTATCTATAACTATATATCAATGCACAATAAGATGTCATGATATCAACAATGAAACATTAGTTCCCGTTTCAAGTTCAAACCCTGTGGTACAGAAGTATTCAATGAGAATATCCAGAACGCCTCCCCGTCATGTTATATCTGTTTTATATCTCCTCCACGTGCTGGCTTATTTACTTTTTCAATTCCCTTGATTCGTAAACCCTTAGGGATGGAATTATGCATTTCTCTAAAATGATTGACAAATTTGATCTATTTCTGCTAGACATACTAGGTATATCATTGAGATGTTCTAGAAAGCGTACTTTTAATTTTCTCGAGGTACTACCTATGTACTATAGGTTACATAATGTACATTCGGCTAAATAGACCACATGGTTGGAATTACAATTTATGTAATGTTTGATATCATACGTTCGAGTTTGTTTATTAGAAAAGGTTTTACTGGTACGTACGTAATTACAGGTTCTACAGGGCCGAGAGCCACATCTGAAGCAACCTTTCTGACTCAGCCATGACCTCTGATGTTGCCGGGTCATCACCAAATTGGGAGAAATCAAATCTCCAAGAGTGCATGATTTTCTGGGTACTATTCTATAGCCTTCTGGTAGAATATGTTCCAATATTGGGTCCTCCACCAATATGGGCAAATACTTTGAAAAGATCCTTTTTATTTGACCAAATTGTGGACTATAGGCAAGTACCAAGGTACATTTTTGCCCCCCGATTTTTTTATGTTTATTTTGAGATCTGTGTTTTTTTTTAAGTAATTGCTCTCTATGTTTATTATCCACAATTTTGGATGCACGTTTAAGCATCCAATCTGGATATCCTCGATGTGTCAATCTTTTGCATATTTGTTTATGTTCCTCCTGAAAATCTCTATTATCACTGCAATTCCTCTTGGCCCTGGTTAGTTCCCCTACGGGAATAGATTTATGTACATGTTTCGGGTGGAAACTCCTAGAATGGAGCATAGTGTTTCCTGCCATGCTTTTACGGTGTGTTTTGGTAATTACCGGACAGTCAATTTTGCCTGTCAATGTCAGATCCAGAAATTGTACAGTCTCAGAGTTTTCATTTTAAGTAAAATGCAAATTAAAAATGTTATTATTAAGAAAAAATACAAATGAGGGTATGGCAGATACATCGCCCCTCCATAACACCATGAGATTGTCGATGTATCCTCCATACCAATATATCGAGTCTGTGAAGGGGTTATCCAAGGTGAAGATGTATAAATGTTCCCACCATGCCATGACTAAATTAGCCAGGGATGGTGAGAACTTGGCCCCCATGGGCACACCCCTCACCTGTAAATAAATCACTCGATCAAACGAAAAATAATTATGAGTCATGAGAAATTTTGCAACAGAAATGACAAACTCCGAGAATTCTTGAGAATAGCCGGCTCCATACACTCCATCGCGCAGCACGCGTCTGGTATAAAAAAGTTTCAAAGAAATGAATAAATGTAAAAACGTGTGAAAGATTCAATTGAAAAAGGTCCAATTAGGGACCGAAACGTCAGAATATACGAATCTAATTACACTTAAAAAATGAAAGTATAATGACCATATGTTTTATGAAGCCGGAGGGTTATCACTATGTTGCTCAATAAAGTTTTTTCTATGAATTGAAAATTATAGTGTCAGGGTGCAACCTTTTACACAAAGGACTGTTTTTGGGTGAAGACTCCCAATGCTAAACCCTCATTTACTAATTGCAGTCTGGTTTTAAATATTGGGGTAGGGTCTTGTGCTAATCTACAATAAGTAGTGATGTCTGACAACATATTTTGTATATCCTCAACATATTTTGCTTTGTCCATCAGGACAACTGTGCCTCTCTTGTCTGCCATTTTTATTATTAACTCATGGTTATTCCTCAATTGTTGTATTGCTATTTGTTCTCCTTTAGAGAGATTAATAAATCTCTCGTTCCGAGATGTACTTTCCGATAAAGCTCTTAGATCCCTTTCAACCAATGTTTGGAACTGATCCATAGCTGGAGTACGGGAGCATATCGGATAAAATTCCTGATTAGGATAAACAACAGAAGATGAAGGAACTGTTTGGGGGAGTACTTGTGATGTCAAGTCCTGTAAATCCTGCAGCATTAAAACAGACATTTGTTAGCTGAAAATGAGATTCTTATATTCATTCTGTGTACTGTTTTTGTGAATGTCCTGATCATCATTTTCATCTGTTGTATCTGGGGTGGACCGAAAATGTCGTTTCAGTGTCAGCAGCCCGACAAATTTATTTATATCTTTTAAAGTATTGAAGACATCAAAATCTGATTGTAGACAAAAAATTGAGTCCCAATGAGAGTACTTTTTCATGATGATGATCTAACTGAACAGAAGACAAATTGAGGACGCTTATTCCCTTGTTGTTGACACAATTTAATTTGTCGTGGTTTGTCGTGTTTTCATTTTGACATTTTCTGACATGCTTCCTCCCTCCCCTGGGCCCCCGTTTTTTGTATTTTTCTTGCTCTTATTTTTATTTTTGCGTTGGCGATAATAAGAGGGGGCAAATTCCTGTTTAGACAAATTAACAGATGAATCATCAGTGGAATCCATATTCATGTCTGTGGTAGATCCTGATTTAATTGAGCCAAAGCTGACTCTTCTTTGATGGGAATCGCTGTGAGAATATCGTGATCTCCTTTTCAAAATAGGTTTAGGGGTTGAGATATCCAATTTCCTGCGTCCCATTTCATAGACCAAATTATGTTCATAATCTTGGAGGTCCCTTTGGAACTTAGACTTTTTTATCTGCATTATAGAGTCTTCCAAGTATACACAAGACAATGCAGGCATATTTACATGTGCATAAGATCATACATGCCAACTCTCCCGATTTGGGTGGGGGGTTCCCGCTGATAGGGGTCACCTCCCACCCCCCGGAAGAGTCATCAAACCTCCCACCACACAGAGTCAGTCAGCAGCTGCACGCTCGGCGTAGCTGCTTGTACAGGGAGGAGGCAGGAGGGATCGTTCCCCTCCTGCTTTCTCCCCTGTATGTACAGCATTCGTTTAGAGCTGTACATACAGGTCAGTGTCTCAGGGGGTGTGACGCATGGCTTTACTCACATCCCCTGCGACGCTGAGTCTCCGACGTTGGACGCGATGTAAGTGGCTTTTATTATTTTATTTTTATTAGCTATAAGGGGCATTAACCTGACTATAGGGGCCACTACCTGGCTGTAAGGGGCACTACCTTGCTATAGGGTAACTACCTGGCTGTAAGGGGCACTAACTGGCTATAGTGCCAATACCTGGCTATAGGGGTCCACTACCTGGCTATAAGGGGCATCTATATGGCTATAAGGGCACTATCTTGCAATAGGGGGCATCTACCTGCCTATAAGGGGCAGTGACCTGGCTATAGGGGAAATTAACCTGTCTATAAGGGGCACTACCTGGCTATAGGGGCTACTACCTGGATAAAGGGGGCACTACCTGGCTATAGGGGGCACTACCTGGATAAAAGGGGCTACTACCTGGCTTGTGGGGGCAACAACCTGGCTTTCTTCCAGAGCCGTTATGCAGTTAGGTGTAGTGGGTGTGGCTTTTCTAAGGGGCATGGCTCATCATCAAGATGGGCGTGGCCATTGAAATTTTATAACCACGATCCGCATAGCGCTCCGCCCCTTCGAATTTCCCACTTATCCACTTTCAAAAGCTGGCAAGTATGGATAAAATACAGTATGGACAGTGTGCGGACATATACATGTGAGGGTACAGGGCACATGTGCTATCCTGTCTGCAACACGGACACAACAACTAACTGTAAACAACACTTGTTGGCATAGAATACAACATTATACAATGTGAAGCCCTGAATGGCAGTTTAGACTTATCAGCGATGCTAACTGTAGGTCTGGATGGGTGAGGATGGTGGAACATGTCTTCCCTGTACATGCGTCCAGAGAAAATGGCTGCTGATGAAGATGACTCTATGATGTCAGCAGGTCATGTGGTATAGCTATGGCAGCTTTACTGGGACAAGTTATCATAATATGTGCTAACTAGAAGTGTGCCCAAACAGCCACTAGATGGAGCTGTCACACCTGAACAGAAATACATAGGAAAGATTGCCTGGAGGCATAACATTAGGGTTACAGCTGTCCCCCTACAGCAATTGTGCAGACTCCACTTCTGAGCCCACATGACCTCTGTGATGAGCAGGTATGCTATTTTCCGCCTATAACATACCTGTATGTAAAAAAGTAAAATGTCATTGATGAGTTAAAGAATTAAAAACTCTTAGCAGAATATTCCTAAGATTATGGCCTAACACCCCCAAATCATTTTTAAGGACTCTCCACCCATCTCTAGTTTTGTCATTGATGCCAGTGTGCACCATGATCATTGGATTCTCACTGGCAAATGGATTTTGGTCTGTTAGAATTAAGGTTGGGAATCCTACATTTGCTCTAGTCATGTTTATTGTGCCATTGTTCCAAGCAAGGATTCTCCTGCAGGACACATGATAATAGACTAATGTACATAGGTCTATTGTCCCATCTCACCTCTCAAGTATATGCTACAGAGTTGAGAGGCTGTCACATAGCAGCTGCTATGTTTCCACGTCCTGCACTTATCCCATGGATTATTAGCATATAACCACCAGTAAGGCTATGTCTACATGGCATAAGTTAAAATGCTATTGGAAATCTGATAGTATTTTAACTTTGCCATACTGTGGTTTTTGGCGCGAGCTTGTGGAAAAAAATACAGTTGGTTCTTCAGATTTAGGGCCAATCCAGTACATAGAAGTGTACTAGAATCCGCTGGAAGGTACAATATGTTTTATTTATCGGTGGAGGACAGTGTTTTAGAAATCCAACAATAGAAAATCCTTGCTGTATAGACTACAGCTCAGATTTTCTATTGCGGTTTATGGGGCACTGGTTATAGTCGGATTTTCGGCAGATTCTAAATACTGAACCTGCCGAAAATCCGACCAGAGACTGGTGCTTTTGAGACAAGGCCTAAGGATTTTGCTAAAGGACATTCTATGATGAATATTTAGCACTTTTACAAATCAAATAAATTCACAATTTTTTTTATGCTGTTATAGTTATTATACAGTTTGCAGTGAGTCAGTAGGAAGCGCCTAAGCTCTCTATTAAAACTGATCTATCACAAGATTCCCCAATCCCGAAAGTAAAAAGCACTGCAGGTGATATTTACATGTCATTGATCTGCAAAATTACATTGTCAATGGAAGCAGCAAAATAAACTATCCTTTTCCCGTGATCAATTTATGTTGCTTACAGTTAACATGCCCTCTAGAAATGTTTATCTACCTCTCTTTATAGTTACCTTGTAAGCAGGATCAAGGACAATTCTACAGGACGACCCACAATTTCTTACTGTGCCTCATCAGTAACATCACAAATTACTGTTGTTCAGATCCCTAAGAAAACTATGTTTTCCTGTAATACATTTCTGTTTATTTTTATTGCTACATTACTATTTGCAATTCTAATTTGTTATGTTCATAGCTGCCCAAAGAAATTAGCAAAACAATCACATGATTGCAACATTTTGACGTCTGCATCTAGCATGTAGCAGGCTGTATAATATCTGTATGCTGTTTTTTCATTTTGACTTATTTTGTCATACTAAATTAAGACTTTCTGAAAATAGATTTATCTCCAGACACCATATTCCCTGCAATCTCCATATTGACACTCTGTCATTTACTTTCCAAAGCAGCCTGTCTCTCTGGCCAGCACAATTCTCCAGTGTCTGATTGATTTGAGGTAGTTGACCATTAATTCAATGATTGAACAGGCTTTGTCTGTTGGGGAGAAAGACCAGCATGTGTGATGTAGTCTGAAATCTAGCACAGCAGAATGCTCCCACAAGTGTAATAGTAGAAAAGCTCTACCTGAGCAGTCAGCAGCAGTTATGTCTTTTATAAAAAGGAAACAGAAATATTTAAACCTATTTTTTTTTATAAAAATTTAAATTTTTTTGTTAAAATTCAAAATGTTATACAGATGATAACATGAAGATGATTTATGCGCACAACATCAAATAAAAAATATCATGCAATACTCAAATTCACAGTTGGCTATAGATGCAGCAAAAGTTTATTTGGTAGTGATATCTTACTGAATCACATTAGCTGACCTTAGATCATAATAGAAAACCCCTTAAAAAAACCCGGAAAAAATTGAATTTTCTTTTTTGTGCCCAAATTTCTTAGGTCATTGTCCAAAATTGCAACTTTTTCTAAAACTGGGGGGATTTATTCCCTAAAAGTTTTTTTTTCACTTTGTAGTTTTCTACATACTTTTTTTTGATTACTGACATCAATACTCCGTTCTTTTAATGGTATACAATAGCTAACCTCATTATTTAAGTGCGTGAAAGGACATTTAGGGCTTGTCCCCACGGCAAAAGGGGTTTTCCCCCCGGTTTTTTCCCGACGGGTTTTTTGGGCCGTCCCTTGCAGAGAAACAACCCCACCAGGGATGATTTTTTCCACCCCCATTTTACAGTAAAGGGATAGTGTTTTTGGAATTTTAACTCAGCATTCTCTTTTCCTCTAAAAAACCCCAAAGATTTGTGTTTTTAACCCAAAAAGTTTACTTTGGTTTTTCTGACCATTTGACTTTTTCCCCAAAAATTCTTCTTTGGGAATTTCCCAAAAGCTCTCTAGCAAATTTTGACCCGGCCCCGATTTAAGCAGAGGGGGGAAAAATCTGGCCCCTGCAGGTTTCCCAAATCCCCCGCCCGCCCTAGTGTGTTTTCTGAAGGAGCCTTTGTTATGTTGGCCCAGCTCTCTGCAAAGTCATTTAATAGGACCCCCAAGGGTTCCCGGGGTTTTTGCTTTCTTTTTGATCCAAATTTTTTCCCCCGGGGGGAAATCTTGCCCCCCCCCCCCCAGAACGAGGGGATTTTCAATGGTTTTGTATGTCTTTTTATTTTTTTTAATTATTGTTCCCCACAGTTGATTTTTCACACCCAAACTGCTTTGCCCATTGCAGATTCATTCTTCCCAGGGCCCGGTTTTCAGGGGCCCCAAAATTTTGGTTTTTGGTGGGCCATCGACAGCTTTTGGGCCCCTTCCCCCATAGGGAGTTTTTTGGGGTGTGACTGAAAGAGGTTTGTTCACAGGTGTCTTTCAAGAAAAAGTTCAAAACAGGTTTTCCCTTTTCTACAAAGGGAATGAGTTGGGGGACACAGGAGGCTCTTAAAGAAGAAGTTTTAAATTTTAAAAAGGTTTCCCTTACAACAGGTAATGAGTGGAGTACAAGGAGCCTCTTAAAAAAGAAGTTACAGGTCTTGGGCCAAAAATTTGTTATTTGTGTGACCAAATATTTTTTCCCCCCATAATTTGCAAAAAATTTTTCCAAATCAGACAATGTGATTTTTGGTTTTTGTTTTCTCATTTTACCTCTATAGTGAGGTCTCCCCTATGGTGTCAATTCGGGCCTCTCTATCTTTTTAAGGGGGAGAACTCACACAAATGGTGGCGACTAAATACTTTTTTTCCCCCACTGTGATTATAAATATATATGAGAAACAAATCCAAAAAAATCACATTGTCGATTTGGAAAAAATTTTTTTTGCAAATTATGGGGGAAAAATAAGTATTTGGTCACCACAAACAAGAAAGGTTTCGGGCTCTATAAACTAAAGCCCGGGGTTTTTTGTCACTGTTTGGTAAAACCTGCAAATCCTGAACCCTAAAAGGACAAAACCCAGTTAGACAAGCAGCAACATCCTGACTGACAGTGACTTTCCCAATGTGTAATAAAACCATAGATGTTTAGGTATGCCAACTAAAGATTGTTAATATATCCATACATGAAACTAATCAGGGTTTGCCCTTCAACAAATTTAATTGTACAGAATAAAAAGCAAAAACACCTAATATCCAAAAATATTAAATATTTTTACTTTTAATTGAAAAATAAAACCTAAGTGAAAAGAAGATATGCACACACGGGGTGCAAACTATGTGGCCAAATTGTTTATCATGCAAAAAAGCCAAATCCCATGATTTGAGGAGAGATCTCTCACCTCTGCCTGTATACACCATTCCATGCAACTACAGACAACCATATCTCAAATGTGACCGTCTGTGAAGTGTGACTTATTTGTGTCCAGATCCAAATTTCACCCAAATCAAAAAATAAAGTTATGCTCATACAGTAATTTAATTATACTCGCATCTAACTGGGAAATTTAAAATTGACATGATGGTAAGAGAATTGGAAAGAAAAAAAATTATATTGTGGATCAAACATCTCATGTACTTATACCTTATCAATATGTGAACAAAATCAAATGCACACATGAAAGAAAAACTGCAGGAGGAGAGAATTGTCATTTTAGAAAACTTAAGACCTCTATAAACAAGTCTCCAATCTGATTTTCGTCTAATAAAACAAGTAATGCATAAGAAAAGGTTAGCCCAATCCCTATAATTTCTATAGCTGTGGCCCAGAAAAGTATATACTATTAGAAGATCCCCTGTTGCTAATACAATTTAAAAACACATAAGACAAACAGAAACTAATCTATACAAAAGTACTATCATTAATTGCCTCATTTAATCCAAAAAGAATCAAAGTATTAAACACAATAATTCACTTATATTCTTTCCTTGCAAAATGTTTTTAGATGTTACCAACTCGTATTTCCATCAGCCCACTATTCTCCTTAAATTAAATCCTGATGTATCACATCTGTGTTACTGATTGAAATGTCAAGGGATTGTTTACAAATCCTTTACTGCCTCCTTTGCTGCCTGTATGTCCAACAATTTATCTCGTGTCCTTCATAGCTTCCTTGAATTTAGCCATACATATACTGTTTTACATGGGGAAGTTCCATAGAAAATGACTTTCATGGTCAAACAACCAATAATGTACATTACAAAACTGTAAAACTTTTGAGCTTTCTCAATGCTTGAACGGGCTACAGATCCTCCAAAAGGACGACATCCTCATTTCTGTTGTCGTCTTCGAAGCATATTGTGAAGGGTGCATGATCTTCTATATGTGATGGAAGGTTGTCAATGGAGATATCCTGAAAACTATATTGTCCAAAAGAAGGCTTTGGAAAATTGGTCTTCTAATTGGCTTTGTGGAGTGTTCACATTTTTTTTACAGTAATTATAATGTTGCTATCATAACATCATCCATAAGCAGATTCTCTACAATTCTTTGTGGAATAACTTCTTCTATGTCTAGCTACATGCCTACTATTTAGACTATTCTCTAATTAGTTATTTACATATGATTGGCTGGGTGACATTTAAAGAGTAAGGTGTGTGCTTGTTCAATGAGCCCTGAGGAAGGAATAAGAAACACTGGAATCAATATGTTTCTGTGTGTAAGGCTTAGTACCAGCATTTTGACTTATTATATACTTTGCATGTATTTAATCATCTTCGTTTGTGTTTTCAATATGTACTTTATATGAATATTTTAAAGAATTGATTGCTATAGTAGGTAATATTTAAGTATATGTATTGTAGCAACGAAGAGATCCAGCATTCTTCCAAGTATAAAATCATTTTTGCTTTACTCCATTAAAAACTGGACATTCACATAAGTTACACACAGATGACATGTTTCAAACAACAATGGTTCTTAATCGTAGCTCATATGTATGCAATAGTATTTATGCAGTATGCACTTACTGTAACTATTATGTCTTGGGGTGCATATATCTTTGCATGAGGTAGTGTTTGAGGTATTGAATTGCATGAATTTATTTTTGATCTAGGCACTTGATGCAAACATTATAAATAGAATTATAGCATATAACATTATAGCTGTTTATTATTTGTGTATTTATGTTTTTTCATGGAATTTCAATTAATTGATCTTTATCTTTTGCATATCTACTGTTTTTTATTTATTTTTTATATTTTGATTCCAAAGAAGATAGTATATTATATGTTGTGTGGTTCTGCATTTTTCTGAATGAAAATGTAAATATTTAGGTATGTGTTTCTAGTCTATTAAAATGTACTGTGTGTTGTAACTTTTTCAGTAATTTGTGCTACAGTTGCTATTCAGTAGGACTTGACTAAAAGGCCAAACTTCGTTTCCCCATATGGCTGCACGTGGACTGCTAAATGCTCAATACTACACAACTCTCACCTAGAACCAATTATATTATTGCTGCAAAAACAGCAATATAGCCATTAGCTTATGGGGGAAGGTCTCAAGTATATACTTTAAGAGAGGCACCAGATGTACAATGTAGCAGATAGCAGAATACTGGCCATAATTTTCTCAATCCTCCATGATTTTACAGAAAGTGTTATCAGTGAGCAGAATGAGGAAGTTAAAAACAACACAGGAAATAGTTTATCTGGAGTGACTTTAAAGAAAAAAAAAAAGAATTTAATATATTATATATATATATATTATATATTATATATATATATATATATATATATATATATATATATAATCTATTAAAAAGATAAAAGATAAAAAAATACAGTCTTTCTGTTTTAGATATAAATGTCCACAAGTATTTGTAGCTTAAGAAGTTGGGAAGGTAAGAAAGGGGATGGATAAACTCCTACTTAAGGAGGGTACCATGAAAGTATAAGGAGATTTATAGATCATACAAAGTTTCTTTGGAAATCAAATATGCAAATAGATTATAGGAAAAAGAGTTGGGTCTTACTTGACGATTTTCTAGTTTACCATATTCTTAACTGGAAAATTGATTAGATTAGTTTGTGAACATAATATTGGGAGCTCACACAATGGAATCTCAATTACAAGCCTAAGAGAGGCAGGTAAGCCCCAAATTCCCTGTAAAAATATATATTTATTTTAAATAACCAATTAACTATTGAAGCTTACTAATTCATAGACTTGCATCTTCTCCTATAGAATTTATATAAGCTTTAGAATCACAGTGTAAATCAAAATGTCTTAGGATACTGCCTGTAAGTGAATAGGTCTGATCCACTAATTTTGTCAAGGTGTCTGTAAGTTTTAACAAATAGCTAACAAATTGATTGGAAAAAAAGATACCTTGAAAACTTCATATAAAAACTGATGCAAAAACTGATGGGTTGGTTAACTTGGAACTTAGATTGTGAGCCCCACTGTTCACAAAGATTGCCATAAGTGATGAAAATCTTTGTACAGTGCTGTGAAATATGTTGGTATTATATAGTTGAAAAAAAACCTGTTACAACAATTAGTCAGATAGCGGGGATTTCAATTATGAATTACAATTATATACCTTGACACATATATGTTATAAATAGCAGGAATCTTCCTGTTATTTTGTCTTCTTATTCCTATTAGTTTGTTCGGAGCAACTGTCTCACACCTATCCTCTAGGGTGGATCAGTTGACCAGACTTCACATCCTGTGCTTGTTTGGAGTAGGAGTTTTCAAATATTAGCCTCACTATAAAGTTCCCTAGCTTTGGCGGCATGATACAGACTATATTGTTTGTTCTATATGATTGTACTTAGTAGCCTGTTATACATCAGTTGTAGATTCTGTACCTACTTATCTAGAATCTTGATAATGGAATAGCTTGTTCTGTCTTGTCTTGTTTTTTTTTAGTTAGGCCTAGTCAGCAAGCTTATTCCTGGAGTGTCTTTGAATATCTCAGTTATTGTCAGTGAAGTTTCTTGCTGACTTCAGTCTTTGCTATTGCTGGGTCCTAGAGTCTTCTTATTTGTGTCAGGGTTAGTTGTAGCTTAGGCAGGGGCGTCGCTAGGCTAGTTTATTCGGGGCACAAGCCCCGAACAATCCTGCCTGTGCCCCGAGTCTCAGCCCGTCGGGTTGTAGGCAGCTGCTATGTGCCTGCAGCTCCGACGATCTCCTGAGCTGTATGTGAATCCTCTAAACACAGGTACAGCTCAGAGCCATTATTCAGTGCAGGGAGGCAGAGGGAGAGCGACTGCACCAGTTGCCGGTGTTTAGCAGGGAGGAGGGGGCGCCTGTCACTCACTGTGGCTCCTGACTGTCAGGACTTCCTGTGCTGCAGCGGCGCTGAGCAGGAGAGCCTGGCAGTCAGGAAGCAGTGAGTGAGGAGCTTCGCCCCCTGCTGTGCACTGCTCCCGGGTCCCGGACCATGCAACTACTCAGCCTTGGAGACAACAGCAGCAGCATCATCATCCACAGCTGCCCAGGGAGGTCTCAAGTGAGTGAGTAGCCTCACTGTAGAGACCTGTGCTAGATAGTATAATAAGGGCAACACCACATAATCTTCATAAATATGAATTGTACTTAATGTATATATGCATGTGTGTGTATATATGTGTATTTGTGTATGCATGTGTGTGTATATATGTTTGTGTGTATGCATGTGTGTATATATGTTTGTGTATGTGTATATATATGTGCGCATGTATGTGTATATATATGTGCGCATGTATGTGTATATATATATATATATATATATATATATATATGTGTGTGTATGTGTGTGTGTATGTGTGTGCATGCATATGTGTACATGTGTATGTGAATGTGTATGTACTGTAGATATGTGTGTTTATGTGTATAAACACACATATCCTCAATATTGCCCCATTTGCGTCACTAAACATAATCCTGCCTGTTCTGTCCTTTACACATGTAAACTACAGCCTGATGATGAATTGTATCTGAATATAATTTTTTTATACCCGTCATTCGTCAGGGTTGCGTACGTTTTTAGCTGCTGCAGCCAGACAAAGGGTACGTTCACATGGCAGAATTGCGGGGTGCGTTTTGTGGTGTATTTGCCCTTTAATACGCTCTCTATGAGAGCTATGAATTACCATGTCGTCTTCTCCAGCGTACAATCCGATGGTATTGTTCGCTGGAGGAGAGAAGTGACAGTCCCCCCGATAGAAGCCGCAGTTCTTGGGGCATGAAAAATGCCGCGTGAACCCCGTCCTACTGAGCAAAACTTAACACAAGGGGCCCGAGCCCCGTATGTTTTGGGACCCTAGCAACGACCCTTAGCTTAGTTATATTTTACAGGTCAGAGAGTGTGAGTGTTATCTTTTGGTATAGTCAATGTTAGGGTTTGTTCTAGAGCATGGATGGGGAACCTTCTTTTTGTTAACAATTGTCATTTGGATATTAAATCACATGTCAAGATGCTAGCCAGTAAAGACACCAAGGTAAAGCCCTGACCTCAATTCCATAGAAAATGTGTGAGCAGAACTGAAAATGTGTGTGTAAACCTGACCTGTAAACCTGTGTAAACCTGACTTAGTAAAACTAATTATGTCAGGAGGAATGGGCCAAAATTCTTACAACTTATTGTGAGAAACTTTTGGAAGGTGGCCCAAAATGTTTGACCCAAATTGCCAATTTAAAGGCAGTGCTACTAAATACTAACAACCTATATATAAACTTTTGGGAATGTTATGAAAGGTGTTAAAGTGGTGTTCTCACCATGCTGTTTCACAGAGCCACAGCCAGCTTCTGACTCTCACTTCTTAGTTGGTGGATCTAGAGGATATTAGCTAGGCTATTCCTAGCTGATCCTGTTACAGTGACAATAGTTCTGGAAGTTTGTAAACTGTAGTGCACAAGGCTATAGAGCTCTAAAGGCTTAAAACTAGTCAGTAGATAAGCTCTGGTCTTTCAAGAAAAGAAACAGAGCAGGCAGTGACTTAACATACCGACCACTAATTCAGCTTGTAAGTGCAAATAAAGAGAAGAGTGAGGAAGCCAGTAACTTGAGAGACTTGTGTACAAAAAGAAACGATAAGAACTTCTCTAGCTTTAAAGAAAAGCAAAATCAGAAAAGCACTGTACTTGGAAATAGTCTTTATTTACCTTTGCCTTCATGCTTAATGCTAATCAATGAAATTAAAATACCCCTTTAAAGGGAATATGTCATAAGAAAATGACTTGTTGTTTGTCATGCTTTTATGTTAAACACATTTTTAAGAATTTTTGATTATTTTTTTAATTTTTCATATCAATGTCAATATTTTTAAAAGATCCTAAAGTCCTACAGCTTTCACTTTGGCCTTTAAGCCAAATAATAGCTTGACACTTCCAGCTCTATATAGAAAACTTTTCAGCAGTCTCCTCCCCATCAGCACAGCCAGGATTAAACTGAAAGGTGACATCAATGTGTGTATATAATACGTGATTCACCATTTACAATAGGAGATAGTCACAGCTCCCCTTCCTGCAGAGTAACTTCTTCCCAGGTCCCACAGTGTGTCCAGAAAACTCCCCTAGTCAATGGGTCCGTTCCTGTTTGCAGAATCCTATGCAAATCCTTTACAGCATCTAAAAGCTGTTAAAAGCGACTCAGACAAGATGACTGCCCCCATAATCATAGACAGAAAACAAAGTGGCTTGATTGGTATCATATGACTTAAAATTTAAATTTTTGAGGTAGGCAAACCTACTGTTAGTGCCTGGCCCCTTAAAGTTTGTCTGTTTTCCTGCTGCCCAGCCTCAGCCTGGCTTTGGAGCAGTCCTGATTGACTCCACTTCTGTCCAGTCCATGGCTGAGACGGGTTATTTAACCCCTTCCCAACATAGGACGTATGCATACACCCTAGCGGGAAGTGACTTACCGCAAATGGACGTATGCATACGTCCTGCCGATCGCGCGGGCTTGCGGGCGAGCAGCGCACTGTTGCCACATGGGACCAGCGGTATAATACCGCTGGCCGCTTGCTGTATCACCCGCGGCCGGAGTGAGCTCCGGCTGCGGGTGATTACCGCTTCATTACCGCAGCCTGTCATGGTTGCGATAATGAAGCCGCAGGCAGGAGGAGGGAGCCTGCTCCCGTCGGCTGCCACACTACAGTGCAGCACCGATCTCCTGCCTGATGGTCCCGGGAAGTGAACGGCACTTCCCGGGGTCATCTGTGATGTCACCATGCCCACAATGCATTGTGGGCATGGTGACAGGCAGTTGTCATGGCGACCAGTACACAGTACTAGTACTGTGTACTGACCTGCCTTCTAACAGCAATCTGATGATTGCTGTTAACAGAAAAAGTAAAAAAAGTTTAAAAAAGTAAAAATAAATGTTAAAAGTGAAAAAAGAGTAAAACACAAACACAAAAAGTAAAATAAAAACACGTACACCGCCCTTTTCCCCTTTACAAACGCCTATCGCCCCCAAAAAGATCAAAAATAAATAAAGTACCCATATTTGGTATCGAAATGTGCGAAACGACCTGCCCTATAAATATGTCACATTAATTAACCCGCACGGTGAACACCGTAAAAAAATAAAATAAAAAACAGTCACAGAATTGCATTTTTTGTTTATCCCTCAGCACATAAAATGGAATAAAAAGCGATCAAAATCTCATATAAACTCCAAAGTTGTACCAATTAAAACGTCCATTCATCCCGCAAAAAAAATGTCCTTACACACCTCTGTATACGGAAAAATAAAAAAGTTATGGCTCTCAGAAGACAGTGATGCATAAATATTGTTTTACACAAAACACTTGTTTTTTTTTTTTTTTTAAAGTGCTTAAAAATAAAAAAATATATAAAAATTGGGTATCGCCATAATCGTATTGACCCATAGAGTAAATCTAATTTGTCACGGATACTGTGCGATGAGCGCTATTAAAAATAAAAATAAAAAACACTACTAGGATTGCAGTATTTTCTTCATCCATCCTTCCAAAAAATGAATTTAAAACTGATCAAAAAGTTTTGTCCCTCAAAAAATGATACCAATAAAAACGTCAACTCATCCCGCAAAATAAAGACCCAACACAGCTCCGTTCACCGAAAACATAAAAAGTTATGGCTCTCAGACTATGGCGATGCAAAAACGTGTTTTCCTTTTTGGATAAAAGTGTTTTTATTGTGTAAAAGCAGTAAAACCTATAAAAAAAAATACAAATTGGGTATTGTTGTAATTGTATGGACCTGCTGAGTAAAACTAGCATGTCATTTATACCGCACAGTGACCGCTGTAAAAAAATGAAAATAAAAAACACTACCGGGAATGCTGTATTTTGTTCAAAATGCCTCACAAAAACCTTAATAAAAAGTGATCAAAGTGTCATATGCACCCCATAATGGTACTAATAAAAACGTCAACTCATCTCGCAAAAAACAAGCCCATAATCCGCTCCGTGCAAAGAAAAATAAAAAAGTTATGGCTGTCAGAATAGGACAACATAAAAACGCAATTTCTTATAGACCTAATTCTATTGTGTAAAATTAATAAAACATAAAAAACTATATAAAATTTATATCATTGTAATTGTACCGACTCCCACAGTAAAGTTTTCCTGTCACTTATCCCGTACGGCGAACACTGTAAAAATGAAACCCAAAAAACAATGGCGGAACTGCGTTTCCCCCCCCCATTTTCATAGCCCAATACAAAAAAATACTATGGACCACCTGTACACCTAAAATGCACAGTACACCCCTAGATGAGATCGATGAGGGGTGTTGAATCCAAAATGGGGTGACTTCTGGAAGGTTTCACCTGTTCTGATACTTTGGGGGCTTTGCAAATGCGACATGACCCCACCAAAATCTGCGTGCCAAAATGCAACATAGCACTCCCTCCCTTGTATGCCCTGCCATGTGCCCAAACAGCAGTTTACACCCACATGTAAGGTATTGCTGAACTTGGAAGAAATTGCTTAATTTGGGATGCTTTTTTTACAGGATTCCTTGTAAAAATTCAACATTTTCAGCTAAAATTGCAGATTGTTGGAAAAAAAAAATTCATTTTCTCAGCCGAACGCTAAAAATTTTTGTGAAACCCCTGTGGGGGGTGTTTGGTTAGTCCCAAATATGGGGTTTTTTTAGGGGTGTTTATTAATTTTATTAAGTTTTACCCTTGGGGTTCCGAAAACCTAAATGTGCCAAAATAAAATTGTAATGAAAGAGCCCCCAGAGCCCGTAGGTGCCCTCCTTTTCCCGGGGGCTTGGGGTTTGAGCCAAATAGGCACTAGGCCAATAGGGCTTTTGGGAAAACGCAGAATCTGGGGAATCAATATTAAGTTAAAAAACTAAACTAAAAAAATGCTGTTTTGAATACTTTAAGGGGTGTTGTTTCTTAGATAAGGTCTTTTTATGGGGTATCTAATATACAGAAAATAAAAAACATTTTTTAGAACTGGACTGGCCCCTAAAAAAAATTATATTCAATTTTTTCTTAAAAATTTTAAAATTATACTAAATTTCTAAGTTCCAAATATCAAAACAAAAAAAAGACAATTTAAAAAAAAGATCCCAAACCACAGTAGAATATGGTAATGCTAGTTATAAGATTTGAGTGGGAAAAACTATCTTCTTATACGCAAAATTTTTGAAGTTGAAAAAGGGGAAATTTTTCTAATTTTTTACGATACTTTTATATTTTTCACAAATAAAAAAGGACTTTTTTTACCCAAAATTTTTTTCTATCTTAAAGCACAAAGTTTCACAGAAAAAAGTCTCTGAATTACATTGAAGGTTTTTTGTGTCAAAAATTATTTTCACATAAAGTGATACATTGGGGAATTTAAAAAAAAAGGGGGCCCGTCAGGAGGGCCAAAACTGGCTCCGGCGGTAAGGGGTTAAAGCCAGTCCTTTGTCCCTTGCCTGTGCTTCTTTCTGTTTCCTGGCTCCTTTACCTGCTGTTTCCATGTTTGACATGTATTCTCTGGTTTCTGGACTTTCGCTTGGTTTTCCTTTATCCTCTGCTCCACAATTTGGTATTGTGATCCCCCCGGGTTGACCCTGGGCAGTTGATTCCCCCCTTTTTTTGTTTTTGTCTTGTCTTCTGTTTGTCCTTTTCGTGCGTCCACTGGCGATTGGAGTTTTGCAGTAACCTGGGTCTTTTGCAGCCAAAACCATCTTGCTATGAAATGAAATCTGTAGGGCCAAATAGTAGCCCTAGATCATTCCCAAAGTACTTAACTTTTGACGCGTTTTAGTGGACTTCTGTACTTACCTTCCATTGTGCCTATAAGTCATCTGTTTTGCCACTTAAATCGCTCTGGCAAATTTTATCCTGAAAAAATTGTCTCCAACAGCTACAAAAAAAAGCGTTCTGTTTGGGGTTTTTTTTTTTTCCTATAGTGTTCACTGTACAAAACTAATAATGTGATATTAATATTTTACAATTGGCTGTATACTTGTAGTGTTATTGCTTCTTAAATTAGCGTTTTGTAAGACAGACAATGTTTCTGAAATATTAGTACTTTTTTCCTATTTCACAGATAGTTCCGGCTGACCAAGTACTGTCTCTCGTTCTGTTTACTTACACTTAAGTAATCACACACTTTCTACCAGCCTATACACAAGAGAAATGCGTCATCTGTTCTCCGAGTTCTTTGTGGCTCTGCTGACATTCACAAGAGACAGTGCAGGTGTTTTAGTGCATGCAAATACATTTTATAGATGCGTTAATGGTTTTTAAATTTTAATAGCCTAAATTGCTTGGATATATATTTCCACCTAGTGATCTGTGGTGCTTTTTATGCATTTTCAAAACATTTGAAGTATAATAATAAACTGTTAGGTTTATGGGTATGTTCACGTGATATATTTGCGGGGCATACTTTAGCGCATAATTGCACTGCAAGGCACCCGAAGTACGCCCTGCAAATATGGTAAAATCATAGCACTCATTGAGTGCTATGATGACCCGGCAATTACGCATCGGAGAAAATTAAAGTGAATAGGAGGTCGGGCTGTAGCACTGTTAAAAGTACGCGCTGGACAACACGTACCTTGAAGAGCAGGCGTATTGCGCCATGCGCAGGTTTGCACCACAATTAGAGATGGGCGAATCGATTCTAACGAAGTGGAATTCGTTTAGAATTTCAGGAAAACTTTGATTCTGAACGAAGTCGAAGTTTGGGGTGATTCGCGGTAAGCGAGCTTTTGATTTTAAAATGGCTGCGAGCAAATGGTGTTACTTTGGGGCAAAAAAATTTTTGGGGGGAAAAAGGGCTTTACCCTGCAGGGAACAGGTGCAGGATGAAGCCAATTAGAGCCCTGCGGGATTTGTGACATCCCGCACTTTTTAAAAAGCCCCCGGGCGCAAGCTGGGAGCTATCCCGTTCTCATTTTTATGAGTAGGGAAGGTGCTGCGGGGGCCTGCTTTTGGGATAGCGGGTTTACTAAAGAATCTTTTTTATAAAAGCGATTTTTTGGGGGGTTGTCACAGTTGTCTCAGAGACTGCTTCCCCTTAAAGTTCTAATTTGATTTTTGGGTAGGGGGAACTAAAGTCCAGTGTGCTTAAAGTGCAGCTCCCTTTTTACATTTAATTGCTATCTGCTCACGGGAATTGAATACCCCAAGGTTTTAATTAAGCCTGTTATTTTGTTTTCATTTAAAAAAAAACGCGTTTTTAAATAAAAATTTTACCTTTTTTTTTGGTTGCTCTTTTTCCTTTTGCGAAAAATTTACTTCCGGGGGTTTAATTTTAAGCTTTTGGTTCTGCTGTTGTGGTCACAAAAAGAATCGTTCTTTTTTTCCCCGCCAAAAACAAAAATTTTGCCTGTACCCATTTTTCCCAAAAATGGGGTTTAAATTTAACAATTTTTTTGTGTTGTTTGTCCCGTTAAAATAACGCCTTTTTTTAAAACACGTACAAAAAGTGGTTTTTTTTGGGGTTTGTCATTTTTTTTGCGCACTTTAGACCCAGGGGTTAATTAAGCTTTGTTCGGCTGTTTGGTCACAAAAAGGGAAACTTTTCTTTTTCACCCCCAAAAAAAAAATTTTCCCAGGCTTTAATTCCCCCCAAAAAAGGTTTTAATTAAAGTTTTAATGTTGTTGTTTTTCCGTAAAAATACACGCCTTTTTAAATACGCTAAAAACTGGAAAATTTTTGGGTTTTGCTCTTTTCCTTTTGGAAATTTTTGATCCGGGGGTTTAAATTTAAAGGGGGGTTTTTGTCTCGCTCCCAAAGGAAAAAGCTTTCAATTGTGGGGAAACCCCAAAAAATTAAAGACATTTTAAAATATATTGCTTTGTTCCTCTTTTTTCCCCAAAGGAGATAAAGTAAATTTTTTAAACCCCCGGCTTTTTCCCAGTTCCCTCAGAAAAACCTACCTGAAAACAAACCCCTTCCCCCTGCTGTTTGGTTCAATGAGAAAAACAGTGAGGGGATTTTTTTCACACAGGTTCAGGGCAGTGTCCCCCCTTTGGTAAATGCGGGCGGGCATTTTAAAAAGTTGATTTATCTCAAGAAAAACAGAATGTAATTGGGGGTTTTTGTTAGGGGGATAAGTTTAAGAAGTCCGGGTGAGATTTTTGGGAAAAAGCTAATCTGATCTAATTAGCCCCTGAACAGGCAGGGCGGTACAGCCCCAGGTTTAGGGAAAAAATTTAATCAGTCTGAAAAAAGGAAGTGAAAAAGTATTTCATTCATGAATCCTTTGAAACCCTGTAGGGGGGAAAACTTTTTTTAAGCTTTGTTCTGCTGTTGTGGTCACTAAAAAAAAAGTTTTTTTTCCCGCCAAGAAGACATTTTGCCTGTAGCCTAATTCTTATCAAAGGGTTAAATTTTAAGCCTGTTTTGTTTTTAAATTTTTCAGTAAAAAAAACCCCATTTGTTTTTAAAGGCACATCCCAAGAAAATTTTTTCCCTTTGGGCCATTTGTGGAGCGAAAATTTTATACCCAAGTGTTACCAAGCTTGTTACGGGGGTTCTTTGGGAAGAAAATAAGGGTGTTTTTTTTATCATTTTAAGTTATCTTCATCAAACAGTGTCTGTAAAATTTTAGAAAAAAACAGTATGTAAGCAGAGGGGGTGGAAAGGCTCTTCACTGCGGGTGGCAGTGGCAAAACTTTCCCTTGGAGCGGGCCCCAAGTCAAAGCACACAAGGGGGACATCGCGGCGGGTCCTCGGTTGGGGCCAGAAGTGCCCCTGTCATCTAGGGGGCCGGGGTTTGGGGCCAGCAACCCAAGGTTTCTTGTTTTGGTTGACAAAGGTAAATCCATTTCCCCCCCCAAAGAGGACATCTGAAAAACCCCAGCCAAGAGTCGGTGGGACTTCAGAAAAAACCCTTATTTGGGCCCTGGCCCCAGGGCGGGTAAAGGGCCCCTAAAACTGTCCTAAAACCCGCCTCGGGTCCCATGGTTCCCTCAGTAGAGATCTACTATGTTTTTTGGGCCCTTCAGGCCACTTTATAGCGGGATGAAAATTTAAAGCGGGGCAGTCAGCGGGTATTTGGGCAGCGAAAAAAAATGGGGCCAATATCCCTGCTTCTTGCAGTGGGGGGGAAAAAGTATAGATGTGGAGAGTGGCAGGGGAGGTATGTTGGGGGAGGGGTCAGCCTTGCATCCCAAAAGCCCCGGTGATGGGGAAACAGCAGTGACAATGAAACAAAAATTTGAGGGATGAGGGAGCCAACCGCCTTGGGAGCCGGGTGAACCCAAGCGCTTCATCATCGTTTAGGAGAAGAGGGCGTAGTTGCGTCATGCAGCGGCGGAGTCAGCAAAATGGTTGGTGGCCATGAGTCAGCGGGTAGAACAGTGTTTGGGGCGGGAGCCCAAAAGGGGCAGGGGGGAGGAAACGGTTGCAGGTCCAAAAAAAGTTTGCGGGACAGGGGCTCAGCGGGGGGGGAGCCGGGGGGTAGAATAGGGGCGGAGCGTTTGGCCGGGGAAAATCAGAACCGATTGGGTTGGGCAGTTCTTTTTCCCAAGACACCGGAGGGGGCCCAAAATGGGTATTTTGTAGAATCTGGGGGGGCCGAAAGGGAAACGTTTGGCCCGGGGGGGAAGTTGGCCACCACGGCCCTGTGTCAACCAAAATGCAGCGTCACCATTCCGGGTGGCCTGGGAGAAACTTTGGGTCAGTTTTTGTGGTCCATCCTGCCGCCGCAGAGCACCCCCCAGTGGGACGCTTTCCATTTCAGCCAAATCAAGGGCCCCACCACCCACGCCCGAAGGGAGTGTTTCTCTTTGACATTTATCTCCGGTCCAATGCTTTCCCGTCCCCGCACTTTATGGGCCCGCAGGGCGTTCAGCGAGGCGTTGCAAAGGAAAACAGTATGCCCTCCAACCAAACCCAAGGGGCAGGGGTGATCGTGCTCCTGTAAAAAGTTGTTGGTACTTTCAGTCCCTCCCCTTTTTAAATGGGGGGGGACTCTGCAAACCCTTTGGGGAAAATAATGGGTTGTTTTCCCAGCCCAGATGGAGAGTTCCAAGCCGTAATTTTTTTTTCCCAAAAAGGAAGTACCAGCACTTCATAAAAAATGTAGAAAGAAAGCGGTCCGTCCTTGGTTATCGGTTTGTTCCCAAAGGTTTCATGGCAGGGCCCGGGGTCTGGGCTGTAACTTATGGTAAAGGGGGAGTACATATCCTTTACGCCCAATGGGTTTAATTTCCCTTCCCCCCCAGGCACACCCAAAAACTTGGACCCGGAGGCGCTGCTTTTCTCCCCCACGTTTTTTCAAAAAGCGGCTCCTGCGCCAAAAAGTCCGCCTTTCCTTTCCCCCCTCCAACCCCACCCTTAAACTCAGGGCCCCCAAAAGTAAATGCTCCAAACATTTTCCACATTTTGTAGGGGACAGCGGTTTTCAAGCAGTTCTTTCACCTTTGGGTTGCCTCGGCGAACGAAATTACCCCAGGGGGGAACTGCTCCCCGTCATATAGCAAGAAAACTGTTTTTTTTTGGGTTTTTTTTCACGCCCCAAATGGGAAATTTGGAAAACCAAAAGGTGAAGGACAAAAATTTGGGGGAAAAAACATGGGTCCCTGTGCACCCAGGAGGCTTTTGGGCCATGCGCCCCGCATGGGCATGTTTCAGTTGGTTGTGAAAAAGGTTCCCGAAAATCTTCCCCCGATCTTCGAAGATTTTGAAAATGACCGGAAACGTGCATGCCAAATTCATCCCTTTCCTACCAAAAGGAGGAACACCCTCCTCGATTGTAGTTTGGGAGAAACCGGGTCCCCCAACCCCAAATCTGATATTGAGTTTTCCCCCCCCTTGGAAATTCCAGCCTGCACCCTGTTGGACCCATGTTGAACCCGAGAAAGGAATTAACGATTTTTTTTTTTGATCCAGGTGGGGCAGGAGTACTTCCCCGTTTTAAATTTAATGGGCAGCCCCGTGGAAACTCATTTCGTGACCTGCCGGTTTTTTTGAGGCTATTTGAGGGGGGCAACGTTTTTTGTAAGTCGCAGGGGTTTCGGGGGTGAAATAACATCTTTCCCCTGCTTCATGTCCCCGGAAAAAAGATGCAGGGAAAAAACCCTTTTTGGGAGGGGGCTGGGACGTGGGAACATCCCCCCGGCCACATTTAGTCCGGGGGGGATGAAATTTAGGAGGAGGAGGAGGAGAAGGGCATTGGAAACAGAAAAAATTGGGTTTGGGGAAATTAGTGGATTTTTTACCCCGGTGACAAAGAGGGAGGAGGGAGGAGCACCGTGGAAATATGGGAGTGGAGATGGAGGCAGGAGCACCTCGGGGTCACTTTTGCGTGGCCCCCCGCCCTGCTGATTTGCCTGGCTAGTGACGCCGAAAAGTCACCCATTCCCGGGGAAAAGGGATGACCCTTTTTGGGTTTTCCCCCCTATTGGGGCCCCCCCCTTTCCGGTTTCCCAAAAGGAGCCTTTTTCCCCCGTGCTGAGGGGAGGGGCAAAATTTAAATGCTTTTGGGAAATCCCCCCGTTTGTCAGTTGGGGCCCCTGCCTTTTGTGCGGCATTTATCCCTCCTATGGGCAGATCCCGACCGGGGGGTTCTTCGCACTCCCTCTCACTGCCGCGGCTGCTGGAGGAATGGGGGGGTAAAGGGGCCCCTACCAGCTCCATCAGCAGCCCAAACCCAAGTCTGGAAGTCACTGAAAGAGCCAAAACCCCTTTTTCCCCCCCGCCTAGTGAGGAGGGCATCGCCAAACGCAGCGGGCCTGGGGCAGACCCTGAAACAACAGGTCGTGGGTTCTTGGACGCACTTGCCACCCCGTTAGAAGATTCCCCTGGAATTTTGGGCAGCCAAACCCGGTTTTTGGCCGGCCAAATTGCCGAGTTTGAGGGGGAGAAACCTTCCCGCCCGGAAATAGTGTTTGGGATAAGGCGGGGGGGGGGTTTCCCGTTTCGGGGGGGGGGGGTTTTTAACCAAAAAGGGAACCCCCCTTGTCCAAAAGGAAATGTGAAAAGACTGACCTTTGTTAAAAAGAATCAGGTGTGGATCGGGCCCGGATTTCCACACACCCAAAGCCTTAGGCGTCAGGGCTACATCGCCCCCTGAGCCTCCCCAAAATGTTTAGAATTTAGTTGGGTTTTAAACTTCAACCCCCAAACACTATTCTGAAAGCCGCCCCCGCCCGAAAGCCCCCATTTGCTGCCCGTTTCTCCATTTTGCCAACAACCCTTTTTTTACCCGGGAATGGTATTTCCACCCACCCCCCAACCCCTCTGTCATTGTGCCCCCTCTTTTGACCCCAAAGCTGCTTTTCGCTGGGCTGCTGCCGTTTCCCTCCACAAATGTGTCATTTTGCCCCTCTGTGGCCTTTTCCTGTTTTTGCCCAAACCCCAAAAATGTCATTGTTTCCCCTGTTGACCTTTATTTCGTGTGGGTAGGCCATGGGGCCCCCCACACTGTTTATTGTGCCACTCCGTGGCCTTAAATACTGTTTTTTTCCCCCTCCGAATTTTCATTGTGCCATGTCTTTTATCTCATTTCTGCTTTTTCTGTGGCCGCTGCCATGACCCCCACAATGTGTCATTTTGCCAAATTGTTTGGGCCCACTTTCGTTTTGCCACCTCCAAAAATGTCTTTTTGGGCCCCTTCTGACCTCCTGGGTGCTGGGTGTGACGGGTGCCGTGAACCTTTAAAAACTGTGGCTTGTGCCACTCTGTGGCCCTACCCCTGTTTTTGCCACCTCCAGAATTTCATTGAGCCACCTTGATCTCATGCTGTGGTGCCATGCCCTCCCCTCTCTTCATTGTGCCACTCTTGGCCTATCGTTTTCCCACCTCCACAATGTTTGTGCCATGTCTGACCTCTGTTTCTTGGCTGCTGCCGTTCCCTCCACACTGTATATTGTGCCACTGTCTGACCTCTGCTGCGCTCCCGTCACCTCCACTCCCCTTTTCTTGTGCCACTTGTGGCTTATTTCTGTTTTGAACCTCCAGAATTTCTTGGGCCCACTGTTGTCCTCTCTGCTGCGGGTGGCAGCTGCTTTACCAAACCATCTGTCATTGTCCCACTGTGGACCACATGCTGTGCTGGGCTGCTCCCATGACCTCCACCTGTGTCATTGTGAAAACCCTCTGGGGCCTACCCCTTTTTTGCCCCCTCCAGAATTTCATTGTGCCACCTCTGCCCCTCATGCTGCCTCCTGACCCCCAAAACTCTCTGTCATTGTGGCCCTCTGGGGCCCTACTCTTTTTGCCCCCTCCCAATGTCTTTGGGCCCACTGTTGCCCTCATGCTCTGCTCCCATCACCTCCATCTCTGTCATTGTCCCACTTGGGGTTTACTATGTTTTGCCACGACCAAAATTCATTGTGCAACTGTCTGCCCTCATGCTGCTGCTGTGGCTGCTGCCGTGACCTCCACACTCTGTCATTGTCCCACTTTGTGGCCTACTCCTGTTTTCCCACTCCAATTTTTTTGTGCCACTCTTGCCCTCATGCTGGGGCTGTGGGCGTGCCGTGCCCTACAACGGTCATGTGCCACTCAGGGGCCTACCCTTTTTTGCTACCCCCAGAATGTTATTGTGCCACTCTCTGACCTCATTCTGCTGTGGCTGCTGCCGTCACCTCCACGTTCTGTCACTGATGTTGCCAACTGAGATCTCAGCTTGTTTTTTTCCAGCTTTCGCTGGCATGACTTTATCAGGCTACATTCCCGCTTCAGTTTTTTGGTCAGTTTTGCCCTCATAAATGCCCAGGGAATTTTATAGTGAAGCGATTCTAAGAGCGGCAGCAGTCATCTGCGTGTCATACTAAAACACAACATTGTATGAACCAAACCAAGCTCCGTCTGCATATTTAAGCATGGCACAATGTTCTACAGCACCCTGCAGGCTCTGTGCAGCCTGGAAATAGCTGCTTTTTAACGCGATTCGTCCCGAAGCAATTCGGACCGAAACAAATTTTGTCGGAAAATTCGGCTAAGTCACCGAATTGAATTTTTGAGAAATTCGCCCATCTCTAACCACAATACATCGTGTGTACTCATTCTAAGGGAACCCCAGGACCTGGATAGAGAGTCAGGAAAGACAGACAGTGAGCCGTAGTGCTGACATTGCCTATTGCTGGTCCGACCCTAGATGGTCGCAAACAACTTGTAAGTTGGAACTCTAAACAAGATAGATAGACAAGCACAATAAAGAATCGTCAGCTGAAAAAGGTCAAAACCATAGATGGCAAACAAGGTACAGAAGCATCAGGTAAGTAACCGAGGTCAAGAAGGTAAGTGCAGAGGTCAGAAATCCAAACAAATAGATAAGTAAACGCCAGCTCAAGTACAAGAGACTATCGCAAATACTTTCTCAGAGCACAAATGGTCTTCGTAAGGGATGCCAGAGTCCAGTTCCTGGATGTGATTGGACCAGCCCACTGACATCCAGACCATACAAAACACAGACTGGCAGGAAGAAAGATGAGTCATGAAGGAAGCTGTCAATCACCACTCTACCAAAATGATCTGCAGCCCAGCACTAGGGCTAGCAGAAGTAACCAGACGGGTGTGGTGGAAGCTTGTCAATCACCTCCACAGAAAGTACTGGAATCAGACTGAGTTCAGACTAGTGCAAGGAAAGCGCACAATTCAGGCACAGAATTATGGCCAAAAGCGCAGTCCCTGATAGTCCCCCGTTGACTGCAGGAGTGTTCTAAAATGTGCAAGGCTGCAAAAATATTTAGAAATGCCCTTTATGTAAATCTGTCAGCTGGCACAGGATGTTTTAGGGCAATGTAGAGGTTATACTTAAAGGGGTTTTGTGGCGAAGTGAGTTCCTTACCTCCTTATCAGCTCAGGGGAGAATATAAACAGATCATGCTGAGTCATGAACTCTGCAGGGGTGAGAGGGAGGAGGTGAGCAGAGAGTGAGGAAGAAGTGAGCGTCTCAAAAGTTCATTCAAATAATAACATTACAACAGTGGATTGTCTATACAGCAGACAGACTCATACACTGCACAATTTTCCCCAGCCCCTTGAAAGCACATTCATGTTCCCTGTCATCAGATAAGTGCAAACACACAAGTGGGGCCAGATCAACTCCTGTCAGCTCCTTTGGTCGTGTCTAATGTAAACTTTCAGGAAACTAAGGGGGACTGAGCAATGCTGTAGCTTTCACAGGCTTCACTTTTTGTAATAACATATATTTAGAAAAGTGATTAAATACCCATTTTGGAGGATCCCACGTCAACATTACATCGTGGCAAAACCCCTTTAAGTAAATCGTTAATAGGGACTAAATTCTATTTGCCTATTATGCTAAGTGCTTATACTTCTGTTCATCCACACAGCTCAATAACACTATTTGCGATAGTTTGAAAGATCTATTTTACAACATCAGGCTTGAGCATTGGCATTATGTTCCATTACCAGAGTTAAGAAGTAAGATGTTGTGTTGCACTAGGCTGATATAAGTATATAAAGTGGGATTTAAGAAGGATATAAATGTTTTTTACTTCATATCAAGGTTGTCCTGTTCTTGTGTATCCCAGCGACATGCATCATGTAGAACCTGCAGTCAGTGGGAGAGTATAAATAAAGTAAATCAATCTGTCTATGCCACTGTCTAAATCCCAAGGAAATTGCTAAAATAATGTGAACTGCTTTAAAATTGGAGTTAATTTTGATATAAGGAAGATGTTGAATTGTACATAGTAAAACTCAAGGTTATCACATTACATACAGTAAAACAATAAAACCAATTTATCATAAAAATCACTAGTTAATGGATCAAATATAGAAATACTGCACTTAGGAATGTAAAAGAAATTTTAAAGGAGTTTACAAGCTTGCTAGATAATCTGGGTATTAATAAATATAGTTCCGAAAAGACAAAGGTATAACCAGCTCGCCTTTATAATGTTGGAAAAACACTGCTGATATACGCCCATCCCTCACTCCAAGAGGCGTAGACTCAGAGGGTACAAACCACCTGCATCAGCGCAATTGTGGTAAAAAATGATAAAACTATTTTCTTTATTTTCGATAAGCCATCAAATCAATAAACATTGTGACAGAGAAAAAGTCCTTGCCAATACGTTTCTGGCACCTAAATGTCCTTAGTTATAGCAAAAAACAATAGTTAAATACAAGATAAAACAATTATCATGCCTAGCATGAAACGAGCGCACACCATAATCCAGCACAGATCAAAATCCAAAAGCATGGAGAACGCTGTGAGACCGGAAGTGCTGATAAAAGCAAGGGAAAAAAGTAAAGACTTGCAAACTATGGCAAGTGAAGGCGATGCTGAAATGGGCATGTACGAATAAGAAGTAAAAACTAGAACAAATTGCACAGGAGAGCAGTTACTAGTGGAACATAATTTCTTTCCTATGGTTAAAGGGGTTTTATCATTTCATTAAATGGTCTTCAGAATAAGGGGACAGTGAAAACAAGCAACTTTGCAATTGGATATCATTAGCAAAGCTGTCTTGTATTCACAGTATTCCTTATCTTGTGTTTTTGTTTACACTGATATCCAGTCCTGGTCGAATCCCTCCAGATCCCTCCTCCTTGCATTTCAGCAGCTGAGAGCTCATTTACATTCTGTACAGCCCCCCGGTCAAATTCACGGAGCTGTGTCTCTCACTCAGAGTAAGGGACCGTCACATTTTCACTTTATACAGGCAGAAGAAACAGAATTACACTGAAGGGCTTACACAATCAGGAAATAGCACAATTTGTGTCGATCCCTGTCTGACTCAGAGTTAGGGGCCATAGCATTTTCTCTCTCCACACCCAGCAAAAACAGACTGCAACAGATTCTACAATGAGAAAACATAACCGTTTTGTCCCGGTGCCTAACTCTCCTGCATAGAAGGGAGATGTGTGTGTTCATAGAGCATCTCCAGCTGTGAGAGGAGAAGAGTTCAGTTGCTCAGTCTAGATTGAATGCAGCCTGTGGTATGTATACAGCTCTTACAAAATAAGACTGATAGGGAGAGACACAGTGACATGTGGACTCAGAGAGGGGAGTGGAGGGTGGGGGAGTCTCGGGAGCCAGCATGCACAGTGAAGGGGGGATGATGTCACCCAGCTGGGAGGGGAAGGAACGCCCCTGCATTTCCAGAGTTGAGAAGCTGAGAGCAGTGTGAATTAGCCGAACAAAGGAAGCGATACATCCCCTTTAAGTCCGTCGGGGAACGTAGTATCTAAGGTGACAATCTAAAATTCTTCTTTGTCATGTAGCATGTGTTCAAGATCAGCACCACATGTTGGTATGACAAGTCTATCTATTCCAAAGATTTTTTAGGATATAGTATTTGAATTGTGACAGTCAATAAAATGTTTTGCAACTTTAGATTTCATTCATGTGGAAGTATTAGTGATATTGACAAGATGTTCTAGAGTTCATGTCTTCAATTTGCGTGTGGTTCAGCCCACATAAGAGAGATTGCACATCGCTATGTAAATAACATGATGTGAGTTTCAATTTATATACTGATGAATGTGAAAAGATTTATTGTGATTAGAGTCTTAGAGCACTTTGCATGGTAAGGAAAATGTACGAGTTCTGCACGGGTGTGATCCACATCTAAAGAATACATTGTGATGTAACCATGTTGGACAAAGTTTAGTTATATGAAACAAATTAGGTGCCAAAAAGCTTCTTATTGTCTTGGACTTTCTAGGTACGATTCAGCAGCCATCCTGTAAAATAGAATCCAATACATCATCTTCTCTAAGGATGGGAAGGTACTTAAAGGGGTTGTCTCACTACTAGGATTGCTTTTCATGTTAAAGATCTTGCAAAAACAAGTCACTTTGCAATATATGTCCATTAACAGTGTCCTACCTATTCCTAGATATCCCCTCTTGTATGGGCTGCATCAGCTCTTCGGGTCGCTATAGCTACAGACCTGTTTGATCTGTCCTGATAGGCTGCCAGCACTGGTTGCTATAGCTACAGACCTGGCTTCTACTACAATCTAATAGAAGCCAGTAAACACGCCCCTGAATTCAAAATGAAACCAAGAAAACAGTACTGAGGTAAGAAGAATCAGTGTAGTGAGACAACCCCTTTAAGAGCAACATTTCTAATGACACTAAATTGATGAATATAGTCCAAAACAAAAGTAGGTTTTTTGGCTATTTCTGAAATTTGTTTCGGAGTGTGATCAATCAATTTATCCTTATGTTTAATGGAAATGATGTGGATGGCTCTCTCTTATGTCCAATTTCAGTATTCCCTAGATTTAAACCTGTGGCAAAAGTGTTTTTGTTCTAATTAGTATTCCTTTGTGTACTACAGTTACATTTTGCTCACGTAAGTTCTCCTACAGGGATAGATCTATTTCTATGTCGAGGATGAAAGCTCCTACAATGCAAGATGGTATTCCCTATTCCCAGATGTAGGTATACGGTAAGTTTAAAAAAAAAATGTATTGGTTGTGTATGTAAGCCGTGTACCGAGGTAGACTTCCCGGAACACAGCGAAGTCACGGACGAAGAAAACGACTCCAACAGCAGTTCAACAACAGTTTGATTTACTGAACTTTTTAGGAAAGTATGGTGAACAAATCCCCCAAACACTTGTGTACAAACTCGTGTCCGAAACCCCTGTGCTGCACAGCGCACCGCCGGGGTTGTATCCTATGGATGCTCGATAAGTTTAACTACCCGGTGGGTTCGAAAAGGCCGAACACCCTTTACCTTTTAATACTGAACGATCATGTGTGGTGCCGTTCACAGGCACACTCCCGGTGCAGCACAGCAGCTTACAACTAAACCAAGTTTACCCGCTTCCCCCGAAATACACATATAATACAAATTCTCTCGCAGGCGAACCGGTTGCGTGAATAACAGTGCTATAGCAAGCGCTCTTCAAAGTCCCGAATAGGAAGGTGTACTTGGCTAACCCCTTATGGCCTGAAATCAAACCTGCCCTAACTAAACTAACTACAGGCCTGCACACAGTCTTGGGTTCGTAGGCGTGCACGCATGTGACTGGGGTACCTTGCGATGGCCGTCAGTTGCTGCTCTGAGGTGATCCCTGCTGATGGAGCTGATATCCCAGTTGTAGTCGCTCTTTTCAGTCTCTGTAGAGTGTCCCTTCTGTCCCAAAGATTTCTCAGACAACAGTATCAATGTAGACAGCCAGACTCCTCTCTTTCTCTGGAGCAACTCACAGTTCAGAGCCTAATAGATTTAGAGAAATCGAATCCTAGCTTAGCTCCTGTCCTCTCCTGTTCTTTCTGTGTCTTCTCCACTGCTTCTCCAAGATGGCTGCGGCCTTGTGTGTCCATTATCCCAAGTCTCTAATTTGCATACACCAGAAACCAGAAACCAGTGGCATCTTGTAGGCAAACAGCAGAATGCAACACATATGATTTTACTTAGTGAACACAGTAAGGCTGGTCCACTATCCCACATGTACACCACCAGTCAGGATAAGGACCTAAAAACTGAATTTTAATTTGAACAGGTTATTGTTAAGATATACAATGGAAGAAGGTACTGTATGGCAGACACATCACCCCTCCAAATAAGGAGGGGATTGGTTGCTTTGGACAGCAAAGAAAGTATTAATTTTAGTTTTAATATATGTCCCCCTTGACTCCTGAGGGTGCAGTATGGCTAAAGTTTTGCAGAAACAGTTCCAAAAAGACAAAGGTATAGCCAGCTTACCTTTATAATACAGGAAACACACCACCAGTATTTGCAGGTCCCTCGCTCCAAGAGGTTTAGATTCAGAAAGTACAAACCAGTTGAGTCAGCGCAGTTGCATTTTCTTTATTTACATTAAGCCATAAAATCTATCAATATTGTGACAGAGAAAGAGTCCTTTTAGACACGTTTCTGGTACCTAAGTTCCCTTAGTCATAACAAGAAACACTAGTTACACAACCTCTTAAACACAAGATAAAACAATTAACATCAGTGTGGCTTTTTTACTAGCATTTAAATTTCCTATTATTGTTGATTTTTGCATATCTCTTTATTATTTTCATAATTTTCATTTTGACTTCCAAGTTTGGCTAATATATCTGCCTGCCTTATTACTGTGCGCGTCATACACTCCCTTTCCAGCATCTGCTTCACTTGCCGAGGTGCGCAAGTCCTAACGTTTTTCCCTTGCTTTATACAGAACTTCTGAAGCATTCTCTGTGCTTCCTGGATTTTGATCTGTGCTGGATTATGGTGCGTTCGTTTCATACTAGGCATGTGAGCTACTTTCACTTGATACTAATTGTTTTCTCTTGTATTTAAGAAATTGTGTAACTATTGTTTTTTGCTGTGACTAAGGGCACTAAGGTGCCTGAAACGCATTAGCAAGGTCTCTTTCTCTGCCACGATGTTCATTGATTGTGTGGCTTATCTAAAATAAAGAAAATGGTTTTCCTTGCAACTGGACTGTCCCAACTGTTTTGTACTCTCTGAATCTACACCTCTTAGAACAAAGGACATGTTATACCTTTGTCTTTTTGGAACTGTTGCTGCCAAATTTTAGCCGTGCTGCATCATTAGGAATCAAGGGGAACATGTATGAAAACGGTCTAGGTCTAAGTCTTTCATTGTTGCCCAAACCAACCAATTCAAGCTTCCCTTTCATTTTTTCAGAGCACTATATGAAATGAAAGGGGACTCTTATTGGTTGTTATAGGCAACAAAGAAAGCCTTACACCAGGGGCGTAGCAGGGGTAGCAGTTGCTCCGGGGCCCGTGCGCACAAGGGGGCCTGCGCCCCGGGGCAGCTGCTACTGCATCTGCTACCCCAGTAATGCCGCTCCTGGGCCTGCCGGCAGTGAACTTAACAGTTCACTGCAGCGGGCGGGGAGCTGAGGGACTCGGCGCATGCTGCCTCTGAACGCCCGGGCCCTCCGGCCCGAGCGTTCAGAGGCAGCGCTACATGGAGGTAGCAGAACGGAGCGATGATGCGCTCTGCTACTTCCCCTGACGGCGCTCTGTGATCACATGGGCGTGCGCAGTGACGTCACATCACCGCGCCACCCGCGCTGAGCGCAGATGCTGCAGGGGAAGTAGCAGACCGAAGCGAGCGGCGCATCGGGGGAATGTGGACCGAGGTGAGTAAACTATTTATTATTTTACCTGCCCCTAAGCCTGCCTGTATACCCCCTAGCCTGCCTATAAACCCCCTAAGCCTGCCTATACACCCCCTAAGGCTGCCTATACACCCCCTAAGCCTCCCTATACACCTCCTAAGGCTGCTTATACACCCCCTAAGGCTGCATGTATACCCCTAAGCCTCCCTATACACCCCCTAAGGCTGCCTATACACCCCCTAAGGCTGCCTATACACCCCTAAGCCTGCCTATACACCCCCTAAGCCTGCCTATACAGCCCCTAAGCCTGCCTATACACCCCTAAGCCTGCCCATACAGCCCCTAAGCCTGTCTATACACCCCTTAGGCCTGCCTGTATACCCCTAAGCCTGCCTATGTACCCCTAAGCCTGCCTATACACCCCCTAAGCCTGCCTATACAGCCCCTAGCCTGCCTATACAGCCCCTAAGCCTGCCTATACAGCCCCTAAGCCTGCCTATACAGCCCCTAAGCCTGCCTATACACCCCCTAAGCCTGCCTGTATACCCCTAAGCCTGCCTGTATACCCCTAAGCCTGCCTATACACCCCCTAAGCCTGCCTATACAGCCCCTAGCCTGCCTATACAGCCCCTAAGCCTGCCTATACACCCCCTAAGCCTGCCTATACAGCCCCTAAGCCTGCCTGTATACCCCTAAGCCTGCCTGTATACCCCTAAGCCTGTCTATACAGCCCCTAAGCCTGCCTATACAGCCCCTAAGCCTGCCTATACACACCCTAAGCCTGCCTGTACACCCCTTAAGCCTGCCTATACACCCCCTAAGCCTGCCTGTATACCCCCTAAGCCTGCCTGTATACCTCCTACGCCTCCCTATATACCCCCTAAGCCTGCCTGTATACCACCTAAGCCTGCCTATATAAGCTCTAAGCCTGCCTATATACCCTCTAAGCCTGCCTTTATATCCCCCCAGCTTGCCTAGATAGTCCTCCCAGCTTGCCTAGATAGCCCTCCCAGCCTGCCTAGATAGCCCTCCCAGCCTGATTTTATAGCCCACCTAACCCCTGTCTACCTGTATGGCTCCCTATAGCTACCTAAACCCTGCCTGCCTAAATGGACCCCATATAGCCAGGGGGGCAGGTGCTGGAAAAGTCAGGATTCTAAGATATTTGTGTCTAAATCTGCAGGGACAAGTGGCCAGGAGACGTCATCATGATGGTGGACTGGACCGGATGCAGAACCAAGGGGAAAGTCACCAACTCGCCAGAGAGCCGTCACCTGTGAGTCACAAGATAGAACTACTCTGTAATCACTTATCTGTCTACAGAGCCTGTGTACACGGGTGTCTACCACTATATTGTCACTGTATGGTGGTTATATACAATCTGCAGAGCCTGTGTACACTAGTATATACCACTATATGATCACTATATGGTGGCACTATTGGTCTTTGTCTACTGATCAGTAATAGTGTAGGGGTATTATTCAGTCACTATGTGGTGGTAATTTTTTGGTCATGTTCTGGCGGTATAGTCAAGTCCATATGTAGTAGGGTTATTGGTAATATTGGTTTTGGCATAGTGGGATTTGTTTGGTAGCAGTATGATGATGATATGTACGGTGAGATATTTTCCCATTGTATTATCTACATTACCTAACAACATGTCCTGGTACATGGTCGTGGTCAGGGAGGCGGGCGAGGGGGGGAGTAGGGGGCCCTATCCAAAAGTTTGCTTTGGGGCCCTGGCTTCCCTAGTTACGCCCCTGCCTTACACCTAGACAGTTTTTAGACATGTGGTTCCAGTGTTTATTTGTTATTGAATTTCACAATTTACACTTGTGTCACCCACTATGGCGAATCTGAAACTCAGACAAGAAAGGGCCTTTATGGTCTTCCAAGTTTCGAATGACACAAATTAGAGATATTTGGAATTTACCAACAAATTAAAGCTTCTTGAAAAGTTGATGACACAGGAGATGCGAGTTTGGTGGGACTTAACCATGCTAAGGAATTATTTGCAAAAAAATATGATTCCAATGGGGACTCAGTTTAAAAAGATTCCCAGCACCATCAACTCCAATGATTTTATAACATAACGGAACCAGATTCTTTCTAACTGTTCCCTGTGATTAATGGAACTGATCACTACATCCCAGGAAAGTAAGCTTGAGTAAATATCCAGAGATTTGAAACAGGTTGAATTTGATTTACAATCTTTCAAAGATGTATCCTCTTTTGGAATGGAACTACAACAGATCCAAGATAATGTTTCCAAAATGAAGGAATCGATCACGGCAGTCAAGAAGTCAAAATTTCAGCAAGATACATTTAATTATACACAGGATCAGGTATACAACTGTGGCTGTAGAGTGTCAGTACGTAATACACCTAAGTCAATCCTCAGACACAGACCTAGAAATAACAGTTGGTAGAAAAATCAAAACAGAGTCGGCTTCAGTTCTCTGGATTCTGACTCGTCGCATGCAAATACAAATATTTCTGAAGAAATCTGTCAAACATCCAATAGTCAATTCTACCATAACCAAGACAAATTTGAAAAAAACATAAAAAACTCAAAAAACAATTCCGTAGAAGAGGAAAAATCCCGCCGCAGCAAGTCCATCCCGCTTTGTGGCGGGCTCTGATGATAACAGGGACCCACTTAGACTCCGCTCCCTGTCGTGTCCCGTACCACCGCTTGCGGTGGCCCAGTGGATCCACTACCCCGCTGCATTACAGTTGGATTCGGCCATGGATCCCGCCAAGGTGCCTTTACCTTGTGTGGAGGATCTTACGTCCATCGTGGCTCAGCAGTCCCAGCAACTAGCGCAACAGGCGCAGCAACTCGACCAGTTGACCGACATGATGCAGCAACTTATTGCTTCTCAGCAACGGCCACCGTCTCCCCCCATGGCTCCTCCTATGCCGAACATCCCGTCCGCCTCCGTGGGACCCAAGCTCCGTCTGTCACTTCCTACTAAGTTTGAAGGCGACCCGAAACTCTGTAGGGGGCTTGTTACCCAGTGCTCCATGCACATGGATCTGATGGACGACCAGTTTCCATATGAACGGTCAAAAGTGGCGTTCATGGTCAGTTTAATCTCCGGGAAGGCCCTGGCCTGGGCAACTCCTCTCTGGGACAGAGGCGAATCTGTGACATCGGATCTGCCAACCTTCTTCAAGGAGTTTCGTTGTGTGTTCGAGGAACCGGCACGATGTTCCTCTGCAGAGACCGCACTACTGAACTTGCGTCAAGGAGAGTCTACGGTAGGGGACTACGCTGTCCAGTTCCGCACGCTGGCCTCTGAGCTGACCTGTAACGAGGCAGCCTTGTGTGCTACATTCAAGAAAGGCCTCTCCGCCAGAGTCAAGGATGCCCTGGCTGCAAGAGACCTCCCGACGTCCTTAAGCGAGCTGATTCACCTGGCCACTCGCATCGACGTACGTTTTTCTGAGAGACAGGAGGAACTTCGTCAGGAACGCGACTCGGTCCGGCCTCGCTGGTTCCCTCGCCTGGCTCCGGTGTTCCAGAAGCCTCCTCCGCAGCTTTCCGGTGAAGAACCAATGCAAATCGACCGTGTCCAGCTTACAGAACAGGAGCGTTCCCGTCGTCGCACTGAGAACCTGTGCTTGTATTGTGCCAGTCCGGAGCTTTTTCTGAGGGACTGTCCCTTGCGCCCCAATCCGGGAAACGCGCGCACCTAGGGCACATGGGAGAGGCGTCTCTGGGCGTGAACAGTTGCTCTCCTCGTCTGACTATGCCAGTGCGGGTCGTATCGGGTACCGGAGTTCAAGTTCAAGTTCCTGCCTTCCTTGATTCTGGGTCAGCTAGGAATTTCATGGACGCTGCCTTAGTGTCAAAACTTCGTCTTCCGGTGGTCCACCTGGAAAAACCCTTGGTCATTTCGTCTGTGAGTGGAGAGATCCTGCGTGACTCTATTCGCTTCCGCACGGAGCCAGTGTCTATGCACGTTGGGGCGCTCCATGGAGAGAAGATCGCATTCTATGTGCTTCCTCACTCCTCTTCGGCAATCCTGTTGGGGCTCCCATGGCTGCAGCGCCATGCCCCTATGCTGAATTGGGAGACGGGAGAAGTAGTGCGTTGGGGGCAAGACGGCCAAACTCGTTGTCTTGTGGCACCTCGCCCGGTGCTCCCCGCTTCTCTACCGACGCCCCCTAAACCCTTGCCGAGTCTGCCTCCGGAGTATCAAGATTTTGCGGACGTATTTTCCGAAAACCAGGCGGAGACCTTACCACCTCACCGTCCTTACGACTGTCCCATTCACCTGTTGCCTGGCACAAGTCCTCCCCGAGGCAGGGTTTATCCACTGTCTGTTCCTGAGACCAAAGCTATGTCGGCCTACGTACAGGAGAATCTCCGGAAGGGCTTTATCCGCAAGTCCACGTCCCCGGCTGGTGCGGGATTCTTCTTTGTAGAGAAAAAGGATGGCTCTCTACGCCCCTGCATTGACTATCGCGGCCTGAATAAAATAACCGTGAAGAACCGTTACCTGATACCGTTGATAACGGAACTCTTCGACTGACTTCGCGGGGCCAAGATCTCCTCCAAGTTGGATCTGCGTGGAGCCTATAATCTCATCCGCATTCGGCAGGGTGACGAGTGGAAGACGGCGTTTAACACGCGTGATGGCCATTTTGAGTATCTGATCATGCCGTTCGGCCTGTGCACCTCCCGGGCGGTCTTTCAGGAATTTATGAATGAGATTTTTTCGGGACCTCCTGTATTCCTGCGTTGTGGTGTACCTGGATGATATCCTGGTCTTCTCGTCTGACCTGAAGACCCATCGTCTCCATGTGCGCCAGGTTCTTAGATGTCTCAGAGAGAACCATCTATACGCTAAATTGGAGAAGTGTCAATTTCACCGATCGAGCTTGCCCTTCCTCGGGTATATAATCTCTGACAAGGGACTTCAAATGGACCCAGCCAAGCTGTGTGCCATCCTGCAGTGGCCCCGCCCTCTCGGTCTACGTGCTATTCAGCGGTTTCTGTCAACTACTACCACTAGTTCATCCCGCATTTTTCCACGATGGTAGCCCCAATTGTGGCTCTCACCAAGAAGACGGGCAATCCTAAGGTTTGGCCACAGGCGGCTGAAGATGCGTTCTCCCGACTCAAGTCAGCATTTGCATCGGCCCCGATACTGTCCCGCCCGGACACTGAGAAGCTGTTTTTCTGGGAGGTGGATGCTTCTTCCGTGGGAGCTGGGGCAGTTCTCACTCAGCGTGATCCTAATGGCAAGACCAACACATGTGTTTTCTTTTTGAAAACCTTTTCACCGGCCAAGAAGAATTATACTATTGGAGACCGTGAGCTGCTGGCTATTAAGTTGGCTTTGGAGGAGTGGCGCCATCTACTGGAGGGGGCTTGTCACCTGGTCACCATTTATTCGGACCACAAAAATCTCGTGTATCTGCAAACAGCCCAGCGTCTCAACCCCCGGCAGGCTCGCTGGTCTCTCTTTTTCTCGCGCTTCGACTTTGTAATCCATTTCCGTCCTGCCGAAAAGAACATCAAAGCAGATGCCCTGTCCCGTGCCTCTGATGTTTTTGGTGTGGATTCGCCTCCTTGTCACATTATCCCACCTGATCGTTTAATTTCCACGGCTTGAGTGGATCTCCGACTGGTACCCCCGGGAAAGAGCTACGTGCGCCCTGCGCTTCACAGGAAGGTTCTGAAGTGGGGGCATGGGTTCGCGGGTGGCTGGCAATCCTGGTGTGCGGAAGACGGGACAGCTCATAGCCCGCTATTATTGGTGGCCTGACCTCATGAAGGACATCAAGGACTTTGTGGCATCGTGTCCAGTTTGCGCCCGCAACAAGATGCCTCACCATAAGCCTGCGGGTTTACTTCAACCCTTGCCAGTTCCTAACCGCCCATGGTCCCATGTTGCCATGGACTTCATTACAGATCTTCCGTCTTCTTCTGGCAACACTGTCATTTGGGTTGTCGTGGACCGCTTCTCGAAAATGGCGCACTTTGTGCCTTTGCCGGGCCTCCCTTCTGCACCTCGCCTTGCGAGTTTGTTCTTTCTGCATATTTTCCGTCTGCATGGTCTCCCTCTGCATATCGTTTCTGACCGCAGAGTACAGTTCGTGTCAAGATTCTGGCGATCCCTCTGCACCCAGTTAAAGGTGAAGCTGGATTTCTCCTCCAGTTATCATCCCCAGTCTAACGGGCAGGTGGAGAGGGTCAACCAGATCCTGGAAGGTTACTTGCGCCATTTCGTCTCCGCCCGACAAGACAACTGGTCGGATTTGCTTCCCTGGGCGGAGTTCTCCTATAATTCATTGGATTCTGCCTCGTCTGGTGCCTCTCCATTTTTTGTAGTGTATGGACGTCATCCCCGCCCGCCCCTCCCACTGGTGCCTGCCTCGGATGTTCCTGCGGTGGATACCCTTGTTCGCGACTTGAAGGCCATCTGGAGTGACAATCAGCGGTCTCTGCAACGGGCCTCTGCCCAGACTAAACTCCAACCGACAGATACAGGAGACCTTCTCCATCTTTTGCCCCCGGGGATAAGGTCTGGTTGTCGTCCAGGTTCGTACGCCTGAAGATCCCAAGCTACAAGCTAGGCCCCCGGTATCTCAGTCCATTTGTGGTGCTGAAAAGGATCAACCCGGTGGCGTACAAGCTCAAGTTACCTCCCTCGATGCGGATCCCGAACTCTTTCCACGTCTCTCTGCTGAAACACTTTATCGTGAATAGGTTCTCTCAAAGGGTGGCGCCTCCTTCTCCCGAAGCCGACTCCTCCGACGTCTTCACTGTGAAGGAAATCTTGGTCATGAAGACAATTAGGGGGAGGCGTCATTTTCTCATCAACTGGAAGGGGTTCGGACCGGAGGAAAGATCGTGGGAACCTGAGGAAAACATTATGCACCGTAGACTTCTGCAAAGGTTTCTTCAGGCCAGAAAAAGGGGGCGGCCAAAGGGGGGGGTACTTTCACGAGTTGCGCAGCAGCCCGCAGTTCAGGCTGCGGACGCACTTGGTCCCCGGGACCCTCCTTGTGCCCGTGCCTGGCTGCGCCGCGATCTGCGGCCGCACTCGCTCGATACGACCACGCTGCTGCTCCTCCGCATCTGTCTGCCAGCCGGTGTGTGTGCCCCCGCTCCTTAGGGCGCACACGCGCCGACTCTACTGAATTTAAAGGACCAGTACGCCGGTAATTGGCTGATGCCAGCTGCTGACCCTATATATTGCTCCACCTTCCTGAAGCACCTTGCCGAATCCATAGCGCCTGTACCCTATGCGAGGAAGCCTCTTCTGTGTTGCGGTTGCCCTTTCCGTGTACCAGTCCCTCCGGCTTACGTTCTCCGACCACGAACCTTCGCTGCCTGCCCTGACCTTCTGGCCCATCCCCGACTACGAGTTTGCCTGTCGATTCTGCTCTACGCTGCACCTCGGCTACCACCACAAGTCACCTCAGGGGTAGCGACCTGGTGGAATCCCGCCGCAGCAAGTCCATCCCGCTTTGCGGCGGGCTCTGGTGAAAACCGGGACCCACTTAGACTGTGCTCCCTGTCGTGGCCCGTACCACCGCTTGCGGTGGTCCAGTGGATCCACTACCCCACTGCATTACAACAACACATTAATCAATACCAAAACTGTACATTTACACAACGGTTTTTTTTTATCATGCCTTGAGGAACTTTCTGCTACGTACCAAGATCTGTCTTCCAAGATTGACTGTGCAGAATACTTTTTGACATCCAATTTCAGTTTCTTTCCCTTACATCCAGATCATTGGCAATGGATGGTTTTCAATTTCTAGTCGAAAGTGACTTAAAGTTGTTATATGACACTGTCCCCCCCAACCTCCATTTCTTGAATTTATCCAATAATTAGAGTGTAATTCTGTACTCTCCTAAAAATAATCACAATATCATAATTAAGATGGCAGTGATACATGTGCATATCTCAAACTGGATTCAGATCCTACCATTACCTATAAATAGGACTTGACAGATCTTGTTGCTGAAGGTCTTTTCTTGGGAGCCCTATCCCAGAGACAGGTTGATTATATCATTTCTGAGAACCCAGTCTTTCCCATCCTATATGAGCTACCAAAAATTCAAAAGAGATCACAGTTGCTACCAAATGCAGCCAATTGTCTCTAGCATAGTATCCCTTTTGGTGAGATTATGCCAATGGTTGTACTCTTTATTGCAACCTTTAGTCCAACGACTGCCAGGCTAGCTCCAAGACACTAAAGATGTTTTAAGATGTCTATGTCTATGTCAGAAGAGATGGCATGTTGGCCTAACTTGGCTAAGTTGTGATGTGGAATCACTTTATATTTCACATCACATAGCCCTTTGGATTAACAATTAAGGAACTGTAGCAACTATTACAATGATTTGATACAATTCATGTATCTTGTTAATCATTTCTTGATGACGCATAACTATTTTTCCTATGATGACTGCATATATCTTCAACTGAAGGGCAATGAGTGCTAAATATTCACCCTCTTTCACCAATTTTGGGATGCCCTGGTAGGAGAAGATGTATGTGTACAATCTGTTTTCCAATTGCATTGATTGGTATGGCAGATATATCGATGATCTCCTACTTATTTCGAGGGGCTCTGTGTCTGTCATACCATCCTTCATTGACTACCTTAACAATAACCTGTTCAACTGAAAATTCACTTTTCGGGTAGATTGTTTTTCCATAACTTTCTTGGAACTTGTCAGAGAATGCCATCTTGCATTGTAGGAGCTGCACTCTCTAATGTCCAATTAGGGTATCCCCTAGATTTAAGCCTGTGGTAAATGCGTTTGCTTGCGTAAGTTCTCTGGAAGGGATAGATTTATGTCTATATCGAGGATCAACTCGATATAGACATAAATCTATCCCTTCCAGAGAATTTACGCAAGCAAACACATTTGCCACAGGCTTAAATCTAGGGGATACCCTAATTGGACATTAGAGAGTGCAGCCCTCATCATCTGTAATAAATATAGAGATACATTAATTGACCACACTCCAAAAGAGATTTCAGAAATAGCCAAAAACCTACTTTAGTTTTGGACTATAATCATCAATTTAGCGCCATCAGAGAATTTGTTCTTAAGTACCTTCTCATCCTTAGAGAAAATGATGTGTTGTATTCTATTTTACAGGATGGCTGCAGAGTCATATCTAGAAAGCCAGGACAATAGGCAGCCTTTTGGCACCTAATTTGTTTAATCTCACTAAACTTTGACCAACATGGTTACATCACAAAGGGCTCTGTAAGTGCTGATCGCACCGCCGCAGAACTTATTCCAAGACTCAAGTCACAATAAAACTTTACTTAAATCAGTATATAAATTGAAGCTCACACCATGTTATTTATATAGTGATGTGCAATCTCTCTTATGAGGGCTGCACCACATGCAAACTGAAGACACGAACTCTAGAACACCTTATCAATATCACTAATATTTCCACATAAGTGAAATCTAACTCTACAAAACATTTTATTGACCGTCCCAATTCAAATACTATCTCCTTAAAAATCTTTGGAATAGATGGACTTGCCAAACCAAAATGTGGTGGCGATCTAGAACACATGCTACGTGACCAAGAAGCATTTTGGATTGTCACCTTAGATACTGCATTTCCCAATGGAGTTAACCATAGGAGAGAACTTACATACCACTATTAACTACTCCCCTGTATCATTTGTTCTAGTTTTTACTTTTTTTTACTGCAGATACACAGTTTGCAGGTTATTGTTTTTAGTTGCTCTCTGGTAAACCCTGACGAGTGCACACCATGCATCCTTTATATCTTATTGTTTGTGTGATCATTTGTAATAATATCTTTTGAAATTATTAACTACATTTTCCAGCATCTGTATGTGGGATTTTTGCTGGTTACTCATACGTAGGATTTTGGCAGTGTGGCTTTTTTACTAGCATTTACATTTCCTATTATTGCTGTGTTTTATATTTATGATTATTTTTAGAATTTTTATTTTTACTTACCAGTTTGGCTAATATATCTTCCTGCCTTATTACTGTGCATGTCATACACGCCCATTCCAGCATCGGCTTCACTTGCCGTAGTACGCAAGTCCTTACTTTTTCCTGTGATTTATACAACACTCCCAGGCATTCTCCGTGCTTTCGTATTTTCATCCACGCTGGATTATGGTTTGCGCTGGTCTCATGTTACACAGGTAAACTCCTTTCAATTGATGCTAATTGTTTTCTCTTATATTTAAGAGGTTGTGTAACTAGTGTTTTTTGCTATGAGTAGGGGAACTTAGGTGCTAGAAACGTAGTAGCAAGATTTCTTTCTCTGCCACGTTGTTGATTTTATGGCTTATCGAAAATAAAGGAAATGGTTTTATAATTTTTCACTGCAATTGTACTAATCCAACTGGTTTGTACTCTCTGTATTGAAAAATATGCAATTAAAAATCTGAATGTAGGTAAACGTGGTTTGTATCCTGTAATTTTCATATTGCAATATATTTTAAAGCAAGGTGAAGTTAATCTCATCTTAGCTGTACCAGCAAATATTATTACAGTGATTAGCATTAATATAATGCATATTATTACCGCTACCTCTATAAGCAGAACACCGCGTTTAGTAATTTTTCCTTTTATTTAGTTAGCCATTATTTTCATGTATTCGGACATTTCTCCTATTCATCTCAATATGCAGAACATTTTGTAGAAAAAAATTTAAATAAACCAGTGGAACCCGCCACAAAGCCGGACGGACTTGGGGAACCTGGGGAACCCTCAGGTTGCTAGCCCTCTCTAGAAAGGGAGCGTGCATGCGTGGGATGCCGGCAGCGAGGACAGTAGCAGGAGCATGGACATGTGAATACACGCCTAGAGGACAGGCAGATGGGATTGGGGCTTCAACAGGGATATGGACAGGTCCATGATCTGGACTGGGTACTTCGGTGTTGGCTGTGTGAATTCCAAATGCTAAAACTGTTTGTTTGGAAATTCATATCCCCCAAAAATTGGAATAAAAAAAGTTGATGATATCAATAAAAAGTACACTTCAGTCCGCATCCTCACTCAGGTTCATAGGAAAAAAAAATTATCGGTTGCAGACAATTGCGCTGCAAATTTAAGAAAAAGAGAATGTTTTTCTTAAAACCCCACATATTTGGTATCACCTTTATCAAATTAACCTTCAAACTACAGATAACACATACATTATACCAAAAAGTGAATGCCATAAAAACAAAACCCTTACAAGCATGACACAAGTATGTTTTTTTCACATTTCACTCCACTTACAATTTTTTTCGGTTTCCCAATTCATTATACAATCAATGGCACCACTGAAAACTACATCTTGACCCACAAAAAATAGCTCTCATACATCTATTTAGATAGAAAAATGAAAAAGTTATGGCTTTTGGAGGCAGGGGGAAAAATGAAGAGCTATGTTATTATGACCTTGGAGGGAAAGGAGTTAACGATTTCAATCTCTTTAAGGCCTCAGTTATTACATAAATGCTTTTCTAGAACAGTGAAACTTTTGTTTATGTGTATATTTGTATTTTCATTTTTAGTTAAGAAAAAAAGAACAAAATCATAAAACCATATCATATAGCAGTAACAAAACAGGCGGAGATTCATGTAGAAGGTTAGAATCAAAGTCTTTGTTTAATTATTCTTCTCTAAATAATGAATAAAAGAGATAAAACATTGCACACATTGTTTAAATGTATTATTTTGAATGATATTTATTTAACAGATTTGTTATTAGCGACAAGCAGTAGTGTTGCTTAGCTCAGACTTCTTATAACGCAGGTCCTAGAAAATTGAAGCACTGGGAACCTTCATTTTCAATTGTTTTTGTATCTTTTTTTTATCACCAGGTTAAACAGGACCAAAAGAGGGACAGGGAGCAGAAATTAAATTTTTAACAACAAGATTAAAGGGGTTTTCTCACTACAAAGATCATATCTCTGATGATGGGGGCAGTAAAAATAAGCACTTTTGCAACTGGTTTGTATTGCCTAAATCACTTAGCATAGCAGGTATGAGCTAATCTGTGTGTCTAGAGTTATTTCTGCAGCAAGTGGTTGGACCACGCCCCCTTTTCTGTGATTGGCTGCCTGATATTTCATTCAGTCCTGTTGGGACATGCCCCCTGGATGGGACACGTCCTATGTGCTGTGATTGGCTTCCAGCACTCTGTGCTTACTCCCCTCTGAGCTGTGTAAATCAAAAGTGAAACTAGTTTCCTCCACTTTTTATGCTGACTGTGTCTGTATAATAAAGGCTCTCTGAGCTTCTCTATACTCCTCTCAGCCCTATGTGAATTCTGGTTTCTCTATCTGCTAGATTCACTCTCACCCCATATAACAGCCTTATACACTGCTCCCCCCATATAACACAGCCTTGTACACTCTGCTCCAATAACTGATATAACACAGCCTTATACAGTCCGTTCCCATGATCCATATAACACAGCCTTATGAAGTCTGTTCCCATCTTCCTCCTGTCTGATACCAGAGATGGCGGGGGAGGGCCTAGCATGCATTTCTCACATTTGTTTCATCAGTTCGGTCTGTATGTATAATTGCTTACATCAATGCATGTGTTCTGGTTAAAAGGAGCTTGTGGAGGGAAGTGACAGTTCTGCAGACATGAGAACCATAGGAGGAGGTCTGCAGAGCTATGAAATCCTCTTTCTCCCTCTGCTCACACAGAATGATGATGACACCACTCTTCAGTGAGGGAAGACATGCATCCTAGGAGGAGAGACTCACCCCTGGTTTGAAGCTGTAAGATAGAGCAACAGCTCATGTCTGCAAAAGCCTTGTGATGAGAAAACCCCTTTAAGTAATCATAAACAACATGACAATAGTGTCAGCTTACGTGTCTCCATTACAGTGATATTGCTCCCATTACAACATTGTCATCCATGGTCCCCCCACATGACCACAGTGCTAGCCATAGTCTATCTACTGTCACGGGAGGGCCCGCAACCCCCGTCCCGGGTCGCACCCGTGGCCCCCGCACGAGCGGCACCGCCGCCCGCATGTCGGGCGGTGGGCACGCTCACCCGGCCGGCCAGTCACCCTCCTACTTACCCGGCCGCGCTCCTGTTGCTGCTCCAGCCTCCCGGCGCGCGCGTCCCCGATCTCTAAGGCGCGCGCGCGCCGGCTCTGTGAAATTTAAAGGGCCAGTGCACCGGTAATTGGCTATTGCCGTTCACTGTCCTTATTTAAGCCTGCCCCTTCCTGGGGCTGTTGCCGGATCTTTAGTGCCATTTAGCCTACTGAGAAAGCGTTCCAAGCCTTGTTCTGATTTACCGTGTACCGTACCATTAGCTTCCGTTCCTCGACCACGCATCTTGCCGCCTGCCCTGACCTACTGCCTGTCCACGACCACGAACCATTGCCGCCAGTCCTGACCTTCTGCCTATCACCGACTACGAGCCTGCCTGACGATTTTGCACCACGCTATACTTTGGCTGCCACCGCAAGCAAGTCACGTCAGGGGTAACGACCTGGTAGACTCCCGCCGCAGCAAGTCCACCCCGCTTTGCGGCGGGCTCTGGTGAAAACCGGGACCTACTTAGATTCCATTCCCTGGCGTGGCTTACACCATCGCTTGCGGTGGTCCAGTGGATCCACTTCTATGTCCGGGTTCGTGACATCTACATGACCTATCACCACATACCTCCTCCTGAGTTTACCTTTTCTTTCTGCTGAAAAGATCACAGGCAGCAAGCATTCAAACCATTTCCTGCTGGTGTTTTGGAAATAACACCAAAGTTCAAAGAAACAGTGCCTCTTCTGACTGCTGTTATTATATCGAAACATACACCAAGGAATTTAGGGCTCAGTCCTAGGATTTTAACATGGAATGTATGTTGAAATTCACATGCATCCGACTTACATTCATTTGTATCGACTCTGTGAAGTACATCGTGGATTTTCTAATTCATGGGATTCAAATTCGTGGTGCGAAAAAAAAGAATGGATATGTCTATTCTTTAAAGGGGATTCCACTTCGGGAGGCGTGACGTGGATTAGTTCCATCAGAATGTGGCAAACCTGTGTCCAAGTCAGAGGTAAAACTACCTCTGCAAAGTAAAAATCCTTGGCAGAAAGTAGTGGTAGTAGATAGTGGATGCAACAGAAGATGATGAAGGTACATGTCAGCCATGTATCATTGGATTTCATTTTTTTTGTTCAGTTGATTGTGCCTGTAACGAGTCCTAATTAGTAATACACAGTTAATGTCTTGCTTAACGCTTAAAATCAATCAGTCAACATATTTTGAGTTCTAATCAATGTCATGATAAAGTAACTTAGAAGGATTCAGTTAAGTCTTAATTAAATGCTAGCTGCATATAACTGCACATAACGCACCCAGGGCAACCGCAGATGGTACAGACAGAAACGAGCAATTTATTTTGTCACCACCACTCTCTTATACTAAAAAAATTCCTTCATATCAGCCCTCTGCAGCATGGTCTCACCCAAAGCACTTTCTACCTAACATCCAAATGTACCATTGTGAAGAAAGATGCCACCACCACCTCAGCAACATACCAGCTCCCCTGTGCCAACAAGTAATAAACAACCACCTGGTTTATTTGAATCTGGGAGCTGAGGTATCATATGGCCTACAGCCATCACTTTGAGGGTGTGCTATTAAAAATAAGAGTGTAATAAACATACTCTTTACTTATAAATGATACTTTATTTCTTTTACAAATTTTCTCATATTTTAACAAACTATTTTTCTGTTTTAGCTAATACTTTATAAGTTTACAATAATGTACTGTACATGCTTGAAAGTCCCTGTTAAAACATATGTAGTAGAAACATCAATATTCTTTGATTGTTGGTGTGTGCTGCTCCAGAGAAACTGTAAAATTAATCAGGAGCTGAAAATGTGCCTCCTTTCCAAACCAAATTTCAATTTTTTTTTCAGTTCATCTGTAGCGAAGAAAATGAAAAGTTCTTAATTTTCCCACAATCTGCATATAGTTTTTATGTTTTAAGAAAATATCTGTTATTTATTACTTAGGCCTCGTTCACACGGCTTATTTGGTCGCGGATTGGAGTCGTACTGCGCGTCAGATTTGCGCTTCAGTACGGCTCCAATCCTTCCCTGTCATTACGGTAATCCACAGTTCTCATAGAGAACTCTGGATTCCATCGCTCCTCCCCGCTCGGCAAATCCGCCGCGGGGGGAGAAAGTGACATGCACATTATTTACAGCGCGTACGCGCCGTAAATAATGCATTGTCTATGGGGTCGGCGAGCAGCGCCCCCGCCCCCGTCCCGCCCCGTATTCAAGCCGGAATTGCGGGTGAAATCCGGCCCGCAATTACGGCTTGAATAAGCCATGTGAACACGGCCTTAAAGGCGATGTATCGCTTCATCAGTTCGTGTGTTTCAATGTAATCTCAGTTTCTCAGCTCTTCAAATCCAGGGGTGTTTATTCCCCTCCCAGCTGAGTGTTTCTTAACTGAAGGTGGATGACATCAACACTGTTCATGCTCGCTCCCGAGTCAGTGTGCTCCCCCCCCCCCTCTCTGTGTTGTTCCTCTCCTTATGCAGTCTTATTTTGTAAAAGCTGTTTGTTTACATAGCACACCCTGCATTCAGTCTAGACAGTCTTCTATGAACTCAGAGCACTGATCTCTTCTCCTCTCACAGCTGGAGGTTTGTTACAGTTGAATCCAGTCTTCTATGAACTCTTACAGAGCAGCACAGATCTGACTCCCTTCTATGTTTACATGCAGCAGCATTAGACACTGAGGCACAATTTTGCTGTTTTCTGATTTTAGAAGCAGCTGCAGTGCCAATGAGGAGCTGCTAGCTGTGCAGAGTGAAATGTTGCCGGCCCCTTATTCTGAATGAGAGAGGCAGGAAAGCACTTCCATGAATACGACCAGGGGGGAGGGGCAAGCAGAATGTGAATTAGTAGAGCCGTCAGCCAGTGAAATGAAAGGAGGAGGAATCCTACTGGCACAGGGGAACAGTGTTTACAGAAAATAAGATAAGTGAGACAGTGAAAACAAGACAGCTTTGCAAATTACATCCAACTGCAAAGTTGCTTGTTTTCCCTGTCACCTTATTCTGAAGACCATTTAATGAAATGATACAACCCCTTTAATAAGAAACTAAACCAATGCATTGCCACAATTGACAAATTAATCACTCATAAATAATAAGACATTCATTCTTCCAAACCCTGGTAAATACTTTTCTATTGGTAATAGTTACCATCTTACCTCCCTGTGGCATAAATGATTTCTCATATTACTTGGGGTAAGCTCATGGAATGGAACCCATTGCACATTGATGCTAAAATGCCTTCAGTAGAGTTCACTGGGAGTTCAGTCCACCCTGACTCATATTGGTCTTAATGTTAGCATGATAAAATGTATCATGGCATTTTATACAAATCTTAAGGCTCTCGGGTTCTCATTAAATAATACACACAGTATACACCCTAACGATGGAAAGCATTGCCCTGGGCAATTGTAATAAGCCTTCAATCTTTTTCTATATGCCGATGATCTCCTATGTTATACATCAGCCCAACATGACATGCTGTCACATTTGCTCACATCACTCCTCAATTACTCATCACTACAGCTATGCTCTCCTTTGCTGTTCATCTCCCTGGCATTCCCATGCTTCTCACTCCTCCTCATCTGGTGTCTTTCTTGTGTCAGCATCTTTCTCCTACTGGATGTTCTTCATTTTCATAGATGATACATGTGCTGACTCCAGGCCTATGAAAGGGCTAGTGCATTTTGAAATTTTGCTTCCACATCCAATGTCCTTTTTGCTGTAGACCCCCAGGTGACACATGTGTGATCAGTATTTCCAGTTTAGTGTCATCCATTTTAACTGTATAGTGTTTCTGTTAGACCATCGCAGCAGTTTTGTCTTCATTTTGCTGAAATAGTACTCTGGTCTCCTGATTTCACAAGTTGCTTTGAGATTGGACATACTTTGGCATGTGTTTTTTGTTTCAAAATCGTATTCTTCCTATGTAATTTTTATTCATACAGTGAAAGAAATAAGTATTTGATCCCTTGCTGATTTTGTAAGTTCGCCCACTAACCAAGACATAAGCAGTCTATAATTTTAAGTGTAGGTTAATTTTAACATTGAAAGATAGAAATAAAAAATAAAAACAAATCAACTCGTTACATGCATTAAAGACAGCTGTCTCAAATAGTAACCTTTATAAAAGACTCTTGTCCACAGACTCAATTAATCAATCAGACTCTAACCTCTACAACATGGGCAAGACCAAAGAGCTTTCTAAGGATGTCAGGGACAAGATCATAGACCTGCATAAAGCTGGAATGGGCTACAAAACTATAAGTAAGATGTGTGAGAAGGAGACAACTGTTGGTGCAATAGTAAGAAAATAGAAGAAATATAAAATGACCCTTAATCGACATCGTTCTGGGGCACCATACAAAATCTCACCTCATGGGGTATCCCTGATCATGAGGAAGGTGAGAGATCAGCCAAAAACTACACATGAGAACTTGTTAATGATCTCAAGGCAGCTGGGACCACAGTCACCAAGAAAAACATTGGTAACATATTACGCGGTAATTGTTTCAAATCCTGCAGTTCCCGCAAGGTCCCTCTGCTCAAGAAGGCACCTTTGCAGGTCCATCAGAAGTTTGCCAATGAACACCTGGATGATTCTGTGAGTGATTGGGAGAAGTAATCTGTAAGCTAGACAACCCATAACTTTGTTTAAAACCACTAAGTGATCATGCATTCTGCCCTTCTCAACTGTAATTATTTGGTGGCTTTCACCTCCAAACCATCAAACTCTCTCCAGTCCTATTTCAGTTTTGATACCTTTTTGTAACCTATTAGGCAAATATAAGCTACTGGTTTGCAAATTCCAGAATGGTTCCATCATCAAAAATATTACAATTAAGCAAATATAAGCTGTAGGCCTAGTCCATTTATTTCAGTTTATTTTCTCTGAAGGCTTTTCTAAATCTTCACTGCTTAACATGACAAAATAATTATGCTCCTCACTTTATTGCTTTTGGGGTTAAGCCTCCATATACTGTTTATAATTCTACCTCTCCTGCTCTACACAGCTGAACAGCTTCTGTTATGCTCCGCTTCCTCAAACTAAGTTGTTCAGTTTCTCCACTGCTTTTGAGTTGATTGCTTTTCGATTTCTTTGACCCTTCAAACACTGCACACTAATTTTATGGTTTGTTGAGAGATGTGGTTGGTGGCAGTTGGTCCTCCATCACCTGAGGTGAAATGAGATGTTGCTTTAATTGTACGTTACCTGCTGAGAAAAATGGAAGCTCAGTAATTTTTTTTCAGGATACTCTCAGAATGAAACTTGTTATGGTAGGCAGCATGGAGCAGCAAGCGCAACAGATTTGAGGTTAACAGCAGAATGCGGTGTTTTAGGTTTGAAAATGGTTGGGCAGGGGTAAGAGTCAGAGATGTCTATGCAGCCTACTGTAGCCACAATTATGCTGGGAAGACGCCCATATGGTAGTTTGGTTCAGATGGTAAAATTGGAATAAGTGAATGACTACAGAGATATCAGCTGTGAGTCATTGAATTCAACCGTTTTCACTTATATGGTCTTAGAGAATCTGTGTATAACTACAGTTGAGTAACATTATTTTGACCACTAGTTAAAATCCAGAGTAACTTTTGTATGCAGCACAGACAACAAGACGGACCAGGAGTGATTCAATGTGGTTCCGGTAAAATGCCACAGTTACCAGGAGCCATGCTGACTGCAGTACATCCCACAGCTGCTGGAGGATGTGTGGGGGAAGATCTAAAAAGCAAACATGGTGATCAAGGTGATCCTACAGATGCCCAATTGGATTGAAGTTTGGAGAACTTGGCCAGGGTAATGCTTGGAAGTCTTAGTCATGTCAGACATTTCTAGCCTTGTGACATGTTGTATTGCCTTGCTGAAAGATCTCATCCATCCAGGAAAGATGATTAGCATGTATGGGTGTACATAATCTGCAAGGATGAATTCTTATCCAAACTAGTTGAGAGTGCTTTCCACATGGATGAGTGGGCCCAGAGAATGCCATTAAAGGGGTTTTGCCACGATCTCATTTCATACCTCCTGCATCCAGCTCTTCAGCTCTGTGTGCTCAGAAGGGGGCGTGTGTGATTTGTTTGAATAATATCATGCGACCCAGCAGGATGACATCACCAGGCCTTTCCTCTCTGAAGTCAAAGAAAGGTCTGTTTATGTAAAGAGCTGTGAGTAGCTCAGAGGTAAAGCTTTTACCTCACAGCACAAAGATCCTAGGTTCAAACCCTTGCAGGAACCAAACCTGTGGATTTTTTCTCTTTATCAATGCACAGACCTCATTGAGGTTTCTTTTTTTATTTATTTGCACTGTTTGACTAATTACTAAGGAGCACAGAGGACAGGAGTAGAATGACAGCACCTGGGGTTTGAACACTCAGTAGCTGCCTGAGAGGAGAGGTGATGTCTGAGCATGTCTGATCAAGAGCGAGGAGCTCTCAGCCCTGGTCGTATCCCCTGGAGACGAGCTGTAAACAATGGATCACTAAGGGAGCAGCTAAAACAAAAACGGTGCAAAATTTTTAATAATGATGAATGGTTAAAATGTTTATTATTTACTTTGCAAGCTTCCCACGTCAATTTTACTTCGTGGCAAAACCCCTTTAAAACATTCCCCTGGTCATAATACTGCCACCACCATCTTGTGCACTTCCAGCAATGGTTACAGGTGTTTGTCCTCTAACACACCAACATAAATGTATTCGATGAAGCAGAAAGCATAATTAATCAGAGATGGCAACCCTTTGCCAAACAAGCCCAATTCTGATGCTTCCATGAAAATTGAAGCCCTTTCTGCCAATGAAACTTTGTTAGCAGGGTTGCAGTGATAATCCGTCTGCTTCGGAATCCCATATGCAGTAGGGTTTGCTGAAGTGTTGTTTTAGACACACGCCAGGTAGTCTCCTGGTTCAATTTGTTGGTCCCTCCACTGTAGCATGTTGGTCCGCCTTTGCACATCTTTGAAGCTGACAATTACCTCTCACATCCCGTGCTCCGCAGTTCCCATGTCTCATATTCCCAATAGTGCCATTTGTCCACTCACCATGAAATAAATTATAATATATACAGTATATCACAAAAGGGAGTACACCCTTCACATTTTTGTAAATATTGAATTGAGAATATGACACTTTGACAGAATGTAAAGTAGTCAGTGTACAGCTTGTACAACAGTGTAAATTTGATGTGCCTTCAAAATAACACAACACACAGCCATCAATGTCTAAACCACAGGTAACAAAAGTGAGTACAACCCTAAGTGAGAATGGACAAATTGTGCCCAAGTCATCAGTGTCATCAGTCTCACATGTGATTGGGGAGCAACGGAAACAAAACTCCCAGCGATGGAAAGGGGATACCGCTGCAGTAATTCTTGGTTACATTTTTTATTTGTTTCATCCCCAGTTTCAAGAGCCATAACTGTTTAGTTTTTCCATTGACACAGCTGTATGAGGACTTCCTTTTTTGCAGGACTTGGACTTGGTAATTTTTTATTTTTTTTGTGGTTTCCTACTGAATTTTATGACATTCTTTGTAGAGCAGAATAGGAAAAAATGCATTTACACCATTATCTTTGGGTTTCGTTTTTATGGAGTTTGACAAGTGGTATAATGGACATGTTATCTTTATTATGTATGACAGTTGTATTCCAGCTATATCATATTTATATGGTTTTTGCTAAGTTTTATTATTTAAAAAAACTGTAAAAATAGCTTTCCATCATCATTTTATTTAACCAATAACTTTTTCTTTTTCTGGAGAGGGACCTATGAGAGATTGCTTTTTGTGGGTCAAAGTACCTTTTACTGGTATTGCTTTTACAGCTATCATGTGGGGTAAATGATGGTCTATTATAATAGACGGAACCTTTACAAGTGCAGCAATACAAATTATATTAATTTTTTTTTACTAATATATATATATATAATATATATATATTATATATATATATAATATATATATATATATATATATATATATATATACATACACTGCCTAGGGCAGCATGAGCTGTAAATATGGCCCTGTTCAAATGAGAGGACTCTAGACCCCTTTTCTCATTTGTCATTATTATAAGTCTCTTTATGGATCTGCCTATTTTGGGCCTTCAGGACTAAGCTCCTATTTTTTACTTTTTTGATCAACGTATTCCAAGACCTATATATTTTTTATTTTTCTGTAAAAAAAAGACGATGGCCTGTTTTTTTGCAGGATGAATTATAGTTTATACTGGCAACATTTTGAGTTATATATAATTAATCGATTAACTTTTATCAAACATTTTTGAGGAGAATAAAAAATATTATTATATTTTCTAAGCACCATAAACCATGTGGTATAAACTCCTTACTATATTTGCTAATTAAAAACATGTTTTAAGGAAAAAAATGTTTGTCGATATAGTTGTTTTTGCAACATGGGTTTTAGTTTTTTGGGCATCATTTTGGGATATTTTTATTTTCTTTCTCAGAAACAGCCCCCTCTGTAAAATTCTTAGCTATTGTGTGTATTACAGCTCATAGATCCTGTGTCCATTTCATTCAATGTTTTTATGATTATATCATATTTTTTTAAGAATACCAAAATAATACATAATTGTATTAGGGTGGAATTAAAAAATGTCCAGACATTACATATGCAGATTTTGCCATAATGGATTTTCAGCAAAAGCCATGTAAGAATTTGAGGTAAATTTGTGCGATGCATGTGCACCCACCATGACAATGAACATTGAGTGTACTGTATCTTAGTGCACTTACATAAATGTATGCAAAATAGACCTAAAAACTATAAGAAGATAATATAATACAGCAGCAATTTATATAAAGTAGTCACTTTAGCTGAAAATAATACTTAACTGGTGATAAAAACAACATAAAAACAGCAATTGAGAATGATAGTTGCTTTTATGTATACAAAAAGCTAATGAGGCATAAAAAGGAGAAAGAGTGAAATGGAAAATATTCTGCTTTGCACATTGGTAAAACCCACAATTAAACCTTATCCCTATCATTTGTTTTCACTGTACCTCTGGAAGAAAATTCTTCTGTATATCAAAGTGGTACTTGAGCAATCAGGAAAGCGAGAAGGGTCACAGGAAATGGGCACTTAGCAACTACATATGTGATGTTTTGTGAAAACCCTGCCTAATGCATACATACAGTTATATGTTATAATATGCTTAGGATTACACTTGCAAATTAGAAAAAACAATATAAATGTTAATCATTGCTGCATGAACAAGGAATTCTCTGCCAGTATGTTGTCAAACCACACAGAAGCTGCAGAAAATCATAACTAGTAACTGTTATAATTCAGATAAGCAATACAATTTTAGCATCTTTTAAAACAGAAGGCATATGGTTAGCATCAGGGATGTAACTACAACCATAGGAGCCAAAGTGACTGCTTCAGCACCCAAAGGTTGAGGGTGCCCACTCAAAGGCTTTGTCTACACAACAGATTTTCATCAGATTCTAAATTGCAGAAAATCTGTCTGTAACCTGTGCCCCATAGACAGCAATAAAAAAAATTGTGCTGTAGTCTACACAGCACAGAATTTTTCGGATCTGTTTTGAAATCCACCAGATTCTGACATATTTTAAAACATACATATTCCAAAAACATGTCATATATTACGCCGAATTGCCATCAGATTCCCATACATTCAATGTATGGGGCTGATGGCAATTCCGAAACCGATGATGGCTTTTTGTGCAGATCTGCATCAAAAACCACAGTTCGCCGTAGTCCAGCAATGTTAAAATGCTGTTGGATTTTGGATGGCATTTTAACATATGCTGTGTAGACATAGTCAAATAAAAGACCATTGTTCGCTTTCATAGGGAACAAGTAGATGGTGTCTTTTCGCTATTTAGCACTACTATTTGGGTTCCCCTGATATGTAGCGGTATTATTTATACCTTTAAATATTGCTACTTATACTGTTGTTTTAGTATATCATCATTAGGTGGTGGGGCCCCATCTCATTTTAGTATAGCACCCAAGGAATTCTAGTTATGTCCCTTGTTAGCATCAAATATAACATAAATTTGTCATAAATTGACAGATTGAACACATTAGTGTTTGCAGAGGACTTTTACTCGGACAAATTTCAGTAAATATAGGAAATGTTTAATCAAGTCAGAAGTTTTATTAAACTATGGTTATACGTTACACATTTCATACAACATTATGTAAGTACATCAGATGCCTATACTGTACGTGGTGTTGTAACTTGTTTCTGGTAAAGTAGGAGAGCAGAATGGAAGCTTGAGGAGGCCTCTGTATTATTGCCTTGGTTTGCTCTTCCATTGGACAGTGGCGAGACAGGCAATGTTTTAGGATCATTACATATAAGAAAAGAACCAACCTTTTCAAATGGCACCATATATAGTTGTGCGGGAAATTTTGTTAACACTTTGGAATTTTCTTTATTTCTGCATAAATTTGATCTAAAACGATATCACATTTTCACACAAGTCCTAAAAGTATATGAAAAAATAAGTAAAAAATATTAGACTTGATCAATAAGGTGTGAGTGGATGACCGGTTTAATTTAAACAAGACTCTATCAAAGTCCAATCTTCACAACATGTATTTGTGGAAACGAATCATGGCATGAACAAAGGAGGTTCCTAAGGAACTCAAAAGTTAAGTTGTTGATGCTCAATGGGCTGGAAAATGTTACAAAACCATCTCTTAAATGTTTGGGCTTCACAAATCCATAGTCAGATTGTGTATAAATGTATAAAATCTAAGACCATTAGTTCTTTTCCTAGGAGTGGTCGAGCAACAAAGATTATGCCAAGAGCAAAGTATATAGTAGTCAGCAAGATCACAAAGGAGCCTAAGGTATTCTGTAATCTACTAAAAAGCCTTGCTAATGTTAATGTTCATGAGCCCACCATCAGGAAGATACTAAACAACAATGGTGTCTATGGCAGAATTTCAAGGAGAAAGCCACTGCCCATCTGTAGGTTGCTAAAGATCACCTGGACAAGTGAAAAAGCTATTAGATAGTTATATAGCTAATATAGTTGGAAAAATACATATTTCTATCAAGGTCAACCAAGGGTGGGGAAAGATGTGGATGATGGGAGAAGGATAGGATAGTTTTAAGCGTTGAAGACTTGGATCCAATAAGATAAGAACCAATCTGCCCTAAATAAATATTTAATTACTAAAGCCAAAATTGCCATCAGACTGTATCTAAAAATTCATAAAGGCAGCACTTCAGAAAAACGTGACTTTATTAGCCCAACAGCAGAAACGTTTCAGCCCTGAGCAGGGCTTTTTTCAAGCTTGAAAAAAGCCCTGCTCAGGGCTGAAACGTTTCTGCTGTTGGGCTAATAAAGTCACGTTTTTCTGAAGTGCTGCCTTTATGAATTTTTGTATGACTAATTTTGACCTTGATCCTGGTCATTAAGGCGTGCACTCAGTTTTTGACATATCTTTTGCTGCTGCAAAACAAATATTTTGGATATCAGACTGGATCCAGACATATATACGGCTACACAAATATTCATTTTTTTTAGTTTTAGGTAGTTATTTAATCCTTTCTTGAAACCTTCAACTGTTCTTGCTGTCACCAGCTCCTCAGGCAGGCTATTACAAAGATTGAAATATGTTTTATGATTTTGTAAAGATTTTTTATTTAATTAAGAAGCATTTTGTTTGGAGAATGGAAAACATTGCATTGGATCATAAAAATCTCATACCATATGTACACAGTGGTGGTAGTATCATGGTTTAAGCTAATTTTTCTGCATCTGGGCCAGGATGGCTTGTTGTCATTAAAAAACAATACATTTGGAATTAAACTAGCAAATTCTAATGGAAAATGTCAGGACATCTAATTGTGAGCTAAACCTCAATAGAATGTGGGTCATATACCTAGACAATGATCTAACACATACAGTCATTTTACCAAAGACTGGTTAAAAATGAATAAGACTAAAGTCAAAGTCCTGACCTTAACCAAATAGAAATGTTGTGGAAAGACTTGAATCGAGCAATTCAGGTGGAAAAAACTCATCAATATAACAAAGCTGAACCTGTTTTATACAAAGTAATGAACTAAAATTCCTTCAATCCGATGTGCAGAACTAATCAACAATTCCTGGAAATGTTTAGATGCAGTTATTGCTGTACAATGGGTCATACCAAACAAAGGTTCACATACTTTTGCAACTTACAGATATTAAATATTGGATCATTTTCCTCAATAAATAAATTACCAAGTCTAATATTTCTGACTTATTTGTTTGATTTGGTTCTTTCTCTACTTTTAGGATTTGTGTATATAGTTTTAGATCCCATTTATGCAGGATATAGAACATTTTGAAGGATTCAAAAATGTTCAAGCACCAGAGTATATGCATAGAAAACTCATTAAGCTATATGTAAGCCAGTTATCCAAATATAACCCAAACAGCAAACAGCAATGAGGCATATTTACTGATATACCCCACATCCAAGGATACTCTAAGGGAGGCAATATGCTATCAGCTGTCGGCTGAGCGGCTTGTTCCACCCAGGTCGCAGATGGGAACGCATAGAGTATGTCGATAAAGTGAAGAGGTCGCAGACGGGAGGAAAGAGAGAGAAAAGGAGCAAGATCACTTTTTTGCCTCATGTGCAGTCCCGTGTAAATCAGAAATAGAGAGAACTAAGCTGCACACAGGAGTCCCATGTAAGTTGTGCAGTCCCATGCAAATTACATACAGGCATTGAACACAGCTGTTCTGTTCAGTCCCATGTAAAACACTTTTGTGACACAGATGTGCAGTCCCACATACAGTGCCTTGCGAAAGTATTTGTCCCCCTTTAAATTTTCAACCTTTTGCCACATTTCAGGCTTCAAACATAAAGATATAAAATTAAAAAATTTTTGTGAAGAATCAACAACAAGTGGGACACAATTGTGAAGTGGAACATAATTTATTGCATATTTTAAACTTTTGTAAAAAAAAAAAAAAAAACAACTGAAAAGTTGGGCCTGCAATATTATTCAGCCCCTTTACTTTCTGTGCAGCAGACTCACCCCAGAATGTCAGTGAGGATCCTAAATGACTGATGATGATAAATATAATCATCATCAATCATTGTGTGTAATCAAGTCTCCGTATAAATGCACCTGCTCTGTGATAGTCTCAGGGTTCTGTTTAAAGTGCAGAGAGCATCACATGAAGACCAAGGAACACACCAGGCTGGTCCGTGATACTGTTGTGGAGAAGTTTAAAGCTGAATTTGGATACAAAAAGATTTCCCAAGCTTTAAACATCCCAAGGAGCACTGTGCAAGCGATCATATTGAAATGGAAGGAGTATCAGACCACTGCAAATCTACCAAGACCTGGCCATCCCTCTAAACTTTCATCTCAAACAAGGAGAAGACTGATCAGAGATGCAGCCAAGAGGCCCATGATCACTCTGGATGAACTGCAGAGATCTACAGCTGAGGTGGGAGAATCTGTTCATAGGACAACAATCAGTCGTACACTGCACAAATCTGGCCTTAATGGAAGAGTGGCAAGAAGAAAGCCATTTCTCAAAGATATCCATAAAAAGTCTTGTTTAAAGTTTGCCACAAGCCACCTGGGAGGCACCAAACATGTGGAAGAATGGGCTCTGGTCAGATGAAACCAAAAATCTAACTTTTTGGCCCCAATGCAAAACGATATGTTTGGCGTAAAAGCAACACAGCTCATCACCCTGAACACACCATCCCCACTGTCAAACATGGTGGTGGCAGCATCATGGTTTGGGCCTGCTTTTCTTCAGCAGGGACAGGGAAGATGGTTAAAATTGATGCGGAGATGGATGGGGCCAAATACAAGACCATTCTGGAAGAAAACCTGTTGGAGTCTGCAAAAGACCTGAGACTGGGACGGAGATTTATCTTTCAACAAGACAATGATCCCAAACATAAAGCAAAATCTACAATGGAAGGTTCACAAATAACCATATCCAGGTGTTAGAATGGCCAAGTCACAGTCCAGACCTGAATCAAATTGAGAATCTGTGGAAAGAGCTGAAAACTGCTGTTCACAAACGTTCTCCATCCAACCTCACTGAGCTCCAGCTGTTTTCCAAGGAAGAATAGGCAAGAATTTCAGTCTCTCGATGTGCTAAACTGATAGTGACATACCCCAAGCGACTTGTAGCTGTAATCGCAGCAAAAGGTGGCGCTACAAAGTATTAACTTGAGGGGGACGAATAATATTGCACGCCCCACTTTTCAGTTTTTAATTTTTTACAAAAGCTTAAAATATCCAATAAATTTCGTTCCACTTCAAAACTGTGTCCCACTTTTTGATTCTTCACAAAATGTTTTATATCTTTATGTTTGAAGCCTGAAATGTGGCAAAAGGTTGAAAAGTTCAAGGGGGGCGAATACTTTCGCAAGGCACTGTAAATGACAAAGAACACAACTGTACTGTGCAGTCCCATATAAATCACTTTTGTGACTCAGATGTGCAGTCCCATGTAAATCACAGAGAGAACACAGCTGTACTTGTACTGTTCAGTCCCACGTAAAACACTTTTGCAACACAGATGTGCAGCCCCACATAAATCACTTTTGTGACACAGATGTGCAGTCCCACATAAATCACAGACAGAGAACACAACTTTATTGCGCAGTCCCACGCAAAACACTTTTCCGACACATATGTGCAGCCCCATGTAAATCACTTTTGTGACACAGATGTGCAGTGCCACATAAATCAGACAGAGAACACAACTGAACTGTGCAGCCCCACAAAAATCACTTTTGTGACTCAGATGCGCAGTCCCATGTAAAACAAAAACAGAGAGAGAACACAGCTGTTCTGTGGAGTCCCACATAAAACACACAGCTGTACTGTGCAGTCCCACAGTTGTACTGTGCAGTCCCATGTAAAAATATATAGTTGACAGAGGTGCAGTCTACGTATACCCACTTGTTTCTTTATGAGGACAGACGTGCCGTCCCATGTCAACACAAACAGATAACGCATGTAGTTTTGTTCTGCAGATCTTTCGAGGTCAGAGGTACAATAATCTGCAGGATATGTCACTCTGTCAGAGAGACAGAGAAAGAAATCGCCCATCTTTCCCAGAGTCCTGAATGTCAAATGCCAACTCTAGTTGCAATGTATGTAGAGACAGCGAGAAATTTAGATATACACTATCGAGTTACACTTAACTTTTCGCTTCCAATGATTCCAATGACAGCTGAGAACCTCTCCCTTCCCCCAGCTCACCACACAAGAATCACTTCATTGTGCACAGTGTGGGTCATGTTCTTGCAGAGAGGGAAGATACTCCCTGCTGGGAGGAGAAACACGGCCCTTCATTTCACAAGCTCTGCTTAGCAACCAGCATAAAAGGCTGCAAAATGCTGGAACGAGACAACCCCTTTAACTGTATATCCTAATCATTCATAACATAAAAAACCTCTGAAAAAAATCAACAGCATTGAACATCATGTTACAACACCTGCCAACGGATGGGATGTATTAAGCAGCAAGTGAACAGTCAGTTATTGAAATTGTTGCATTGGAGGATGGAAAAATTGGCAAATAAAAGGATATCAGCGACTTTGAGAAAGGGCCAAATTCTGATGAGTAGGTGACTGGGTCAGATGACCTCTAAAATATCAAGTTTTGTGGAATGTTCCCTATTATGCAGAGCAAACAAAGTTCAATTTAGACTATGCTTTTCCTATAGATTCCTATGACCCAATCATGGTCCCACCACAGGATATTTTTTTCAAGGTATCCAGAGGAATACTACTGATGGAAACCAGAAATGTGCCAGGACTGCACTACTGGCCTTCAAGATTTTGTTGCATCTTAGCAGTGTGCTGTCTTGGTGATTCAGTGGGTTATGCACTCTGAAGACAATCCCTTTATAGGGAAGGGGGTTTATACTTCTATCTGTATAACCTTGCCATGTTGGGGATATTGCTTGGTGTGTCCCTTGTTGACTGTTTGGTTCTGCTGTGTTGTTTCGCTGTTTTTTGGGTTTTGTTGCTGGTATGTCCACGTGCAACGTGACTGTTCTGTTCACTTACATTATGGCTTGTCCTACATGCCCATATGACGAGTCTCTATGGTTGGCGATGTGTTGGCTGGGGGAAAGGGTTGGGCGTAGCGGGGTGAGGGCGTGCCGGGGGGGAATTACACAGGACGTGGTTGGGGTAGATGGTTGGTTGATGGGGGTGTGGGGGGCACTGCCAGAGCAACCTCCCCAATTAGGGTCCCCCACTAAGATCCGGGGCGGTCGGCGCATTCTCCTAGCTGATCCCCAGGAGAGAGATTAGTGGAGAACCTGTTCAAATACGTGAATCACGCTGGAGCATGCGGGCCTACAAAGCCTGTAACATTTCATTGCTCATTGCAAACACTTCTTTGAAGTGACTGCGCATGATATAAGCTAAGGGACCCAGCATCCAATTTTATGGGGATCATGAAATGACATTTGTTGTTGATTATTGTGAGTTGCTTTGAGGGCAGGCAAATTTAATTATTATTGAAACTCCTTGAAGCATTGTAAGTTGTTATTTTTTCTACATCAATACTAGTTTAGCATAAAGGAAATAATGTCTTTTTTTCTTTTCAGTTCATCTCTCATGTACTCTTTCTCAATTTCATGATCTAAGGCCTTGCGTGTCTGTTGTTTCTCTTTTATCACTTACTCGGCTCTTTTTAGACATCTTCGTTACTTATTTCTTTGTGTAGCGTATTTGCTTGGTTTTTAAGACCACTGGACCGGTTGAGAGTGTGGAGTGTGGGGAGGGAGGGGGCATGTGAGGGTGTATTTCTGATTTTTATGAGTCGGGGATTTAGTGCGTATAGGGATGGTGGTCTTGATATTTGTCGTGGGCCAGGGGGGGTCATGTATGTTCTGGTGGGGGCCACTTAGGTCATTTATTTAATCTAGGTTAGTTGCGTAAGGAATTTATTCAAGAAAAGCCTTTTCTGTCAACTTAGGTACAATAATTTTTTTGCACATAAACATCTATATTTGACTTTTAATGTATTGTCAGCTTATTTTTTTAGGATGTCTTTAACTCTTACCCTTAAACCCCACACTATTATATTGAGACAAGTATCCCTTGTCCACAAGTATCTCATAATATTGATGTAATAAATATGTCTGTGCTCTGACATCCGGAAGCCTTAGTAATTAATAGGGGCCTTGTCTCGTTTGGGTCAGCATATAGCAGCCATATTGCGACGATGTTCTGGAACGATCAGGTCAAAATGGCATCAATCTGCCGGCTGTCATGACAACATCTTGAAAAAAGGTCGTGTGCTCAAATTGTTGATATTTACGTGGTTCTGATTTTATTCGGTGGCTTTTTCTGTCACTATTTACAGTATTGTTATATGACGGGAAGTCCGAGGGTATTGGGATACGGTGTTTCCTGTGTCTGGTCCATGGGGAGGGTGTGGTGTAGTTGGCTACATGTCACTGATAAGGGCACCCAGGCGGCCATGTTTTGTCTGGCGCTGGGAGTTCTTTCTGACTACCGCACTCTCCGTTTCAGATTGCTTGGCGGGTGCACCTCAAGCGCCTCGCACCAAGGGGATTGTACTGGCGTGTTTGAAAGAAAAAAGTACTGCTAATAAAAATATATCCCCGGCGATCTGCTTCCCGACTACTGCTATCGGTTTCGTTGGGTTTCAGCCACGTTATCTAGGGCAGACGAGGGGGCTACCCTCAAAAGCACGTGCTTGGCTGAGGGTGCAGCGTTAAAAGCGCTCCGATAAGTTTCACCGTGTGTGCATAAATCTACAAGTAATTTTGTCTGCTTTGGCCTGCTAGGCACATTCATAGTACTCATTTGGAACAGTCGGATCTGTTTGGCAGGATTTCAAGTATATATGGCTCAGATCTAAAATAGATGGAATTGGGGTTTCTATTTTTCCCAGACTTAGGACGGATAGCTTTAACTCTTCTGTCGCCAAGTAACCTTTGTCTTCCTCTATAACGGTATATAGCAAAAAAGGTTCTGAGAGTAGTAGACTATGGTTATATGTGAATTACGAGTGGAACTTAAATAATTAATATAAGAGTACGGTAGATACGAGGGATCTTTCCTAGAGTCTATTTTTTATGTGGTTTTATTGTACTGAGGGGATAATGTAATCTGGTTTATTTGGACCGGGGATTAGGGCAAAGGGCGGACTTAGTTCAGGGGTTGGGCCCTTTCATTTTACTGTTTATTAGGAGCGAGTTCGGGTGTGCTCTTCACTGTTTGTCGGTCAGCATATCCTGTAAGTCAGACTACTTGACCATCCCTCCCCCCCCCCCCCCCCCCCATTGAAGACGTCACTTAGAAAATGAGAACACAATCTCTCGCACGCCTACTATCCATCGTTGGGACTATTGACCTCTAGCATTTAATTGCTTTTATTTATGGGTTTTATAGGGTGCTTATATCAATTACATGGTCATGCATGATGCACCATGGTGGCTTACAACTAATTGATGGTGCCCTTACTATTAGATTGAGCAATTGTTCATCAGTAAACCTGCTGTAAGTGCTAGCCATGTTAAGTATTCTGGCGACTTTGTTTCCTCTTATTGTTGTAGTCACTGTAATTGTGGTTTCCCAATGGCGTGACAACATAATTCCTCATATCTAGCTAGTTTAACCCACTTAGATGCTGTGGTGTGCTTGCCTGACATGCATCTTTATAGGAGTTGCGAGAAAGGTAGGTGCCCCTCCCTGGAATATAATTGAACTCCTATAAGGTAATTACTGGATGCCAACCAGTTGGCATGGCAGCCAAGGGCCTAATGCAGACACCAGACCTTCCATGTTACTATAGATATGCATTAACTGTACATTGTACAAACATGTACCTGTACGTGAATGCTACAGCTATGGTCAACATGTAAGCCGACTGGGACCTTACAAAATGTATTAAAATGTGGAGTTGTATGGTGTTTCTTTTTCTTTTATATGTAACCTATTATTAATCAATTCAAAATTCCCATGATTTGTACCTATATTAGGGTTAATACATGATATATATTAAAAAATAAAAACAAATTAATAATGAGGGTATTCCACAGTTGGAATAACACCACATCTCTGGTGTGGTAAATCACGGGCATGAGGTGGTATTGTATTTCATGGGGGTCTTTGACCGTTGTGGGAGCATGGTTTTTTTTTCATTGTACACAACTTCTTGAAATGCGATGTGACGTATGGATTGGAGTTGGGTACACAACACATATTGTGGTAAAGGGGCTTTTACGTACTGAGACTAGCCACACACTTTTTGTTTTATTATGCATGAGGATATACGCGTGTGTAATGGTGTTGGCCGCATGTCTAATATTGCAGTGGATTTCTCGTATTTGTGGGTTTCTTGTAGGATTGTACCTTGGATGTGGGGTTGGTCAGGGGGTGTCTTGATTTAGAACTAGGTATGTTTTTGTGCATGGTTGCTTTGCGGTGCCATATGTTGAGCTTTTTGCATGGCTCATTTGTACTGCACTGTGTTATTCATGGAATTTTGGTATGCCACTTTTATTAATGAGGTGGTTTGTTCTGTTGTGTCCCTATTCAGACACTACTTTAGATATGTGGTCCTTACTATCCAATATATGGATAATTTCTAACAGGTACCTGTGTAATAAATTCAACTTTGTCTGGAAGTATAATAGATTACCTCATACATGCTTATAGTCAGAATGGAAACAAATATACTCTCCCATGGCCTAAGTGATAAAGGAAATATTTAAATATGAAAATGTCTTTATCAAATATTTGCTGTGTCCTGGAACATTGGTATTTCGTTGATTAGATGTATCACACAGACTCTGTCATCATCGCTTCTCCAGGTCCAAGGTCAAAGAACAGTTTTTTTTTGATCTATATTTATGGCTAAATTGGACTTTAACAATTCTAGAAATTGGTTTTTTGCACTTTCATGGGTTTCTAGCGCCCTACCAGTTTACAGATTTATTATAAAGTTGGGCCACTGGCACCATATGTACATTTCTCCCCGGCAACTCGTGAAGTGTCTAGCCTTTGGAATTTAACTAGGTTAATGGCGTCCATTCTGTTGGTGTTTGTAGGTTTTTTCCTTAATGCTTTTCTGCCCACAGTGTTTTGTATGTATGTAGGCATCTCCACTCCATTTATTTATCAGGTGGTTCGTTAGGTGTTCACAGTGAGCAGTGTTTCTTCTGATGGTCATTCCAATTGTCTGACTACTTACACAACTGGTCTTCTATTACCCCTGCTATACCCCTATTGCTGAATGGTGGTTACTTTGTTGAGCTTTATGGGCTGATCTGAGGTTGTATGTTCTGATGTCTATGGTCACTTATTCTGGTACGACTGTCCATCTGTCTCAAGTTTTCACTTGGCCCTGGTTTTAGCAAAAAAGACGGGGTCTGGTGAACACGCCCATTTACATTCTCGTTTTTAATAAATATAAAATGGCATGCCCCCTCACCCCCTCTTTTTCTTTATTTCATAAAACATTCGTCATAGGTTACAACCAATGGCTGCTGCATTAGCCCCTTTACAATTACTATCAGTAATGGGTAGGATGTATGGTTATTGTTACCCTTCAACACCAGCCCCAATACCTCAGCAACAACCAATTATACTTGCCGCAGAAAAGGAACCTGTGCATTATCACCTTGACATATATCTTCCAAATTCATCGGTTACCCTAACTATACTAATACATTCGTAACCCCTGGTGCTATTGCCGGAGAACTAGTGAGAGGGACGTTTCAGTGTCAGCACTTCTACGATTGAACATTAAATCTCTGTGGCTGACACCAAAAGGCCAGACTCAAACATAGCTATGGGAAGTCAAGCGAAGAAACTTCGGATCAGATCCATTGTAGCAGGCTGGAAAGCGGGCGTTATCCCTTGGTTGCATCCTGATGTGCTTGGTAATGGCTATGCCTGTCACCGACCCACTGGCAGTGTCTTATGTGGGTCGTTAGAGCAAGTTGAAGGCGCTGACAACTGGGACACAAGATGATAAATCAAGGGGTTTGGACGAATAAAAAGGAACTATAGAATACTGAGGAGTTTTAGAAAAAAATATAAAATCCAGAGGTTTTTAACAAAAGAGAGGAATACGAATTAACGTTAGAACGAGCGTTTATAAAAAAACTATAATCTGCTTAAAATATAGTGACGACTGGGCCATGTTGTGCACACAGCAAAATCGAGTGTCTACAAATCAGCTCCACATCGAGCCGGATCATGATACTAGAGCCCAATATCCCGTTACATATCCTGGAAACTAGAAGTTTCACGCACACGCCCCATAATCCTCTGTTAAATGAGCCCACCGCAACACAGAAGGTAGGTTCCACTTACAGCCCACTCCTCAGATATTCAGCTAAAATCACATCTACCGATTACAACACTCCAACTGACGCCCATACTATCGAGGATAATATCCCTGAGTGCATACTCTATATGATCACCATCGCCCCTCTCGCTGATCATCTCAAGCCCCATATAATTATACTCATTAACCTCGCGCACACTTCGCTGAACATTTTGCGCCTACGTACTCTTTTGCCCTAGCAACCACCATCTCTGTTCAGCACCCTGACTCTCTCGTTAAACCCACCTGCCAAATCTTAATAGGTACCCTCATTGCATTTAATCCTCTTCCCTCCTTCCCCCGCTGGAGTACACTTACCAGTCCTACCAGACAAGGCACCAGGTCTTCTATTTTCAGCTGCAACTCATAGTGATTCAGGCTGTGGAGCAGGAGTGGCAGCTTTGTGGATTCAATTCTGGTCCCTTCCCAGTAGTGCACTGAGGCACCGCTGTTCAGGCAGTATCCAGTATAGGATGTTGTGCAGAAGAGATTGTCCAGCGCCAGGCGTTATGGAAAATCATTCATTCCACATGTACCAGCTGCACAGTATCTAAACAGGCCGGCACCTTGCCTTAATTTGGAACTGGGTTCAGCTCCACTAATTCAGCTTCCAGAATTGCCCGCACTGAAATGCACTATTAGCACTTCGGTTTGTATCATCGTGGTACGGTACGATGTATAAAATCAGTGCCCCTCATGTAGTACTTTCTTTTGTTATATTATCACATCACTTAATGGTACATCATCCACAAGAAAAGGTATGTAGTACAGCCACTTGACCATCCAGCCTTTCTTTTTTATTATATGTCGGGATTGGAATAAGTGCTGTATCACAGATGTTAATAGTGTAGCCACCTGTGGACATAATGGGGCTTGCTGACCCCGAGCTCCTGTATCCAGTATTTGTAACATAAATGATAACCATTTACATTTTAAATGTACCTTTTAACATCACCTTTTTTGGATTTTGTTCCCTGCAGTGAGACACCTGCAAACATTGAAAGGGTATTTGATACACTTTACGAACAAACCTCTGCCAAATAATACATAAAATATAATCTGACATGCTTCAAGCTGTCATTCTATGGCACTAGGGTTTGTAGTAATACAGTACTCTGAAGGTCCCATTGCTCTAAAAAATCTAATTTTGATCAAGTAAATATCAAAATTCAAGTTGCAGATTAATTACAAAGAGGGTTAATACAATTTTTTTAGCTATAAAATAAAAACCAACTCCTGCATTTTAGTATGAGCAAAGTCACCAAAACAAAATTCTTTTCAAGACGGAGCTGAGCTGTGCTTTTGAAACACACAGCAGTGATCTCTCATGTGAACGCTGCTCTGTGTTCAGCAGAGACAGCAGATGATAATCTCACATGCTATTGTTAGTTCCCGTCTTGCGGGACCAACAGTGCGGACTCCCTAAGTCGGACCTCATTAATAAGCGCTCTGTATCACGCGAGTTGTATACTCCTGTGTGAACAATGCCCTTCACGTGGGCTGTTTCACACAAGCAAATTTGCAGGGCAGTGTTTAGGATAATCACTGATCAATAATCAAGACATATTCTCTTCAATATTACCTTTTATTAACTTTCTTATTTAAAAAAAGTTGACTGTACACATCCTTGCTTTAAAACACCTAAATATACAAAAGAAAAAATTAACCTCTAACTAATACAAAACATAATCCCTCTATCCCTTTTCTTTCCCTGCAAAGAACCTTGCAAATGGTCGGGTCTTCGTCCCGTTTAGGACGGCCCCACCTCTTGAAGCGGTTGCCTGTTGCCACCTAATTGTATTTCCATATTTGTATATACTCCAACCATATCACAAAGGAAACAAAAGAAATGCCAGAAAGAGGAGGGAGTAAAATATCCAGACTATACTTAACCAACTCTTTTATATGCTAGGATACATTAGATTAACTGCAGGGAAACCTGAACAATTGGATAGATTAAACCAGCATTTTCAACTACGTAACCTTTAAGATGCTTATTCGAATAGTCCAAAATCCTAATGGACTTCATTGTGGTCCGATTCTCCCATGGGTCCAAATTTATTCCGACGCGTTTTCCCCCCACAATAACCAAAGGGGCTGCAGAGCGAGGAGGTAGAGATTTCAGTAGCTAGGAATACGGATAGCTCCCATAGCAGATAGGTGACCGATCTGCTATGGGAGCTATCTGCTATGGGAGCTATCCGTATTCCATACTGCTGAAATCCCCTGAGGAACCCCCCGTTTGGTTGTGGGGGGGAGAAACGCGTCGGGATAATTTGGACCACAGTGGGAGACTCTGGACCACAATGAAGGCCCATTAGGGATGTTTGGACTATATCAAGAAGCATCTTAAAGGTCGTATGTTGAATGCTGTTTATCTATCCAATTGTTCAGGTTCCCTGCAGTTAATCTAATGTATCCTAGCATATTAAGAGTTGGTTAATATACACTCACTGGCCACTTTATTAGGTACACCATGCTAGTAACGGGTTGGACCCCCTTTTGCCTTCAGAACTGCCTCAATTCTTCGCGGCATAGATTCCACAAGGTGTTGCAATGATGCTCAATTGGTACCAAGGGGCCCAAAGAGTGCCAAGAAAATATTCCCCACACCATGACACCACCACCACCAGCCTGAACCGTTAATACAAGGCAGGATGGATCCATGCTTTCATGTTGTTGACGCCAAATTCTGACCCTACCATCCGAATGTCGCAGCAGAAATCGAGACTCATCAGACCAGGCAACGTTTTTCCAATCTTCTACTGTCCAATTTCGATGAGCTTGGGCAAATTGGAGCCTCAGTTTCCTGTTCTTAGCTGAAAGGAGTGGCACCCGGTGTGGTCTTCTGCTGCTGTAGCCCATCTGCCTCAAAGTTCGCCGTACTGTGCATTCAGAGATGCTCTTCTGCCTACCTTGGTTGTAATGGGTGGCTATTTGAGTCACTGTTGCCTTTCTATCAGCTCGAACCAGTCTGCCCATTCTCCTTTGACCTCTGGCATCAACAAGGCATTTCCGCCCACAGGACTGCCGCTCACTGGATGTTTTTTCTTTTTCGGACCATTCTCTGTAAACCCTAGAGATGGTTGTGCGTGAAAATCCCAGGAGATCAGCAGTTTCTGAAATACTCAGACCAGCCCTTCTGGCACCAACAACCATGCCACGTTCAAAGGCACTCAAATCACCTTTCTTCCCCATACTGATGCTCGGTTTGAACTGCAGGAGATTGTCTTGACCATGTCTACATGCCTAAATGCACTGAGTTGCCGCCATGTGATTGGCTGATTAGAAATTAAGTGTTAACGAGCAGTTGGACAGGTGTACCTAATAAAGTGGCCGGTGAGTGTAGTCTGGATATTTTATCTCCTTCTCTTTCTGGCAATTCTTTTGTTTCCCTTTTGTGATAGTGTTTGGAGTATATACAAATAGGGAATACATAGTGTGGCAACAGGGCAAGCCTTCAGAGGTGGGGCCGTCCTTATCGGGACGATGACCCGGCCATTTGCTAGGGTCTTTGCAGGGAAAGAGTAAGGGATTAAGGGATTTGTTTTGTATTATTTAGTGGTTAAGTTTTCCTTTGTATATTTAGTGTTTAAGCAGGTTGT